>JAGDQP010008743.1:15099-61833 GCA_022664845.1 Lepisma saccharinum | reverse complement strand
CATCCGTCTCCCATTTCACACCTTTTTAGGGCTAAAGAACTTGGCTCCACTTTTTGCACCTCTGGTGTTTTTGTTCGGATCAATTATACTGGTCGACAAAAAAAACTTTGTGGCAGGTACAGAAAGGAAACAAGGTGATCTTTATTAATTCGGACCTGCTGAACCTGAAAATGCAAGTAGTTTTGCCCCATCACCCTCCACTTTTAAGTTACAGACCACTTTGACATGAATTACAGATGAAAAATTGTACAAGAAATGGCTGCTATTTAATATATCCCCCCAAATGATTTGGTAGTGATTATAGGTTAGGTTAGGTGTGGTTAAGTTAGGTTAGATAAATGGTTTCGGTACTATTAAATTTTATTTCCAATGATCATTTAAAACGATTCTCTGTTTGTTACCCTACCAGTTCTGGAGACGTCGATGAATTTGGGGGAGATAGTAAATGCTATCCCTAAAAATGAATGTGATAACATGAAATACAGAGATATACGTTGAGTTGTACATAAAGCATAAATACACTGGTCCTACCTGTTGGAATTAAAGATGGTCATTTGTTTCAGTGGACGATGGAGTAAATGTATGATTCTTGCATAAAAGCTTACTTTTGTGATATACACATACTTCCCGCTTCAAAAACAAACAATAGTCACTTAACATTGAAGGGTTCCATCTACCATTATAGCGAGTTTCCATCCGCATAATGTCCTGATGGAAGCTCTCGCTGTGTTCATCACTTACTGCTCCCAAGTTTGCGGGGGGAAAGTCCAAATGGCAGTGGAGGAAATGAATTTTTAGGGACTTTCTACACCCAAGAGTTTTATAGTTCTCCAAAAGAGTTCTTATCAATACATCACCGTTCTCTTCTCTAGTATGTCCCAGAAAACCACGGACGATATCCTTGAAGGAACACCAGGCTGCAAGCTCCAGCTGATTTAACTTTTCTAAATGTGGACCTTCATTTGGATATTGTTCGTTTTCAGTTGATTGACATTGTGCATCCTCAGAGGTTGTCGACAAATTGACAGTAGCTGTTTTGTTCAAAGTGGATGGAGCTGTGGGTACTGGGAAACCTTCTCCATGAGGTACTGGCCGTACAGCTGAGGGTACATTTGGATACTTTATATGTTTCTTATTTCTGGACGAAAAGCCGCGAACATTCGTCAAGCAGAGTTAGCAATCATCTATATGGTTCATAGGTTCACGCCAGATCATTGGTATACCAAAAGGTAAGTGTTCTTTCTTGCCTTTCAACCATTGTGTTGGTTTAGAATTAGGGCCTACATCTTGTGCATGTTGTGTGCACAATCATATTTTGGTCTATAACGTGTCATTCTGACATGATGGGCACATTCCGATTTCACGTTTTACTTCATTTTCTGGTGCAGTATGCAGTCCACAGTGTTTTCTTTCTGTACCAATACCACTGTTGACTAGTGTTATCATTAAAGAAGTAAAATCGTTTTCCATAATTCTGGTGGTAATAAAGAATTTTTCTTTTAAAATCATTCTTTATACGAGTTACCAATGCACGTACGAGCATTATTCATCCCCAACTTATAAATCTGTAACTCCCTTCAAACTCAAATTTCTACCGTAGTTTCTCCTGACATAAATATGTAATGTGTGTAGAAATTCAATTTTTATATTTTGTCCCTCCAATATGCATAAAATACGAACTTTTGGATTTTCAAAAATTCATAAAATATTAAGGAAGCATATATCAGCCTTCACATTCTGTATACCTTCAATATACTTTGATATGTAATAGTGTACAAAAAATCATTTTTAATATTCAATCCGTTCCAGGCGAAAAGGCGTCCTGAAAAACCGGATTTTTTTCTATTTCTAGAATCATATTTGCATACCATTTTGACTAGTTCGATAACATTTTAGTCTTTTCACGCAGATGTCTAAAATGATCAAGCATATGATATTGAACAGAATGTTTTTGTTTGAATATCCTATGATAAACCAGTGCTCAGAAATTATACTTTCCTTAAACATCTCCTAACACAAATTTTGGTATACGCAGCAGTATAAAAATAACAGTTATTAATAATTCGGTTGGTATAAAAGTCCTACAAAAATGTTACTGGTCTTTTTTTCAGATCAGTAAATAATTATAATCAGCGTATTTCTTTTTAGTTTACTTTATTATAGGGTAGACCGGGGCTATTTGACTACAGTAAGAGAAAAGTAAAAATTACCCAAAACCGACGTACTTTAGAGTTTAATTAATTAAGCCATAATATACGTACATTATTACAGTACATCATATTAAAGAATAAAGAACCTGCTAAATCATGGAAATTCTTAAAACAAATTTAAATAAAAATGGCAGAATTCGAGACTAGTAATAATCACGGGGCTATCTGGTTCTTTCGCTATATCAACATTGTTTACATTAATCACATTAGCGCTCATGTATATTCTTAAATGATACCCTTTTCTATATAATTTATGAAAAACATAACATTAATAAACATTTCCCCTCACCCCTGTTTGTTTGGAAAAACTCGAGCCAGCGAACAATCAGCTCATCATTAACGTAACCACTATCTGATAAGGAAACATGACAAGCCAGTGGTAGATTGTTGACGATTTCTTCTCTCATACGCTGATCTTTAAAAGTAACAAATGGTGGGATGTATTGTCCAACTGCGTTTCACTAGACTATCATAATGACATACTCGCCTCTTGTGACGCTAGTGAGAGCAACCACCTCTTTCCCCTTCTTGGCAATGACCTTGCTTGGGTTTTTGTTAAGAGGAAACCCTGTTTCATCCACGTTGTATGCACGCTGTGGTTTTGTGTTGACACTAATCGTCGAAGTAGCAGATTTCAGCAGTTGAGAAAATCACTCACTGCTTCCTTATTAATGCCCTCAGCACGAGCTGTTGAAAGTCCCTCAGGTTTTCATAATGATAAGTTCGCATGTCTTTTCATGAAACTTGAAAACCAATCTTCACCAGATAATCCTTTGTTTCTCCAAGGATGCGTAATTTGATTTATTATTACATATCGATGAACTGCTTTACGAATCGTTTCAGAGGTGCAGGCTAGTCCTTTTCCAGCGAGAGTCAAATTCACAAAATGAGCTCTTCCTCCTGTTCTTCTGTCAGTACCGTGGGATGTCCTATGGCTTTCGGTTTTGCACTTTCAACTATTTCGTTATTATCACCCAAGGTTAGTCTCAACCTTTCGACCTGCACTTTCCTTTGCAAAGTTTCAAATTTACATTGCAGAGCTGCGAAGCTCTATGTAAACTCAAATCACCTTTTGTTACACTTTGAATGGCCTTCTCCATATCTTCATTATTTCACTCGTTGTATTTATGTTTTGATTTGTATGTCCGTACCATCTAAAAAGAAAACGAAATGTTGTGTTTTACATGCATGCATCATGTAGGCTAAACCATAAATATAAAATTAAAATTCATAAATTAAATAAATTCACATAAGTTTACACCTGACTGAAATAGCCCCTATTAACTCAAATAGCCCTATTTTTCGACTCAAATAACCCCGTTGTGCACTTACTTACGTAGGAAAGTACTACTTTCATATGAGACAGAGGAGAGCAACAAAAACGGCGTTTATAACATGAGGACGTTCTGTTTTACGCGTACGGTAATAATTTTACAAATATATGAATTTATACAGGTTCTGCACCTTAGATCATACAGCCACTATTTTATATCAGAGCAAAATATGAAGTATTGCAATTTGCAACTCACTTTGCTCAGAATATTCGCAAATTCATAGCAACTGATAAGAAAGCAGCAGATCAACCACATACACACCCTTCCCTTTGCCAACGAACTCACAACTGAAGGCAGGTTCAGCGTACTGGCGCGCATATTAAATGCGCAGTGACATTTTTTCTTACGTTTGACCCACATAGCCCCGGTCTACCCTATTCAATTAGGCTTCAGACCTATATAGGATACCAAATACGAAAGAATAATTATAACCCTGTAAAAATTATATGTCAAAACAAACAAGATCATACTTTAACAAATAGGAATGCCTGATGTCTGAATTATCACACTTTCTTTGCTTTTATTACACTAAATATCTTCTTCGGAAGAACCTGCTGGGAGTCTAGGGCCGTAGGGAGAAATATTGGGGCGTCTGGCTCTTTCTCCTTTGTCTATAAAGAAAGATACTGCTGGAGCAACGTCATAATTACACAGTATGGATTCAGTGATAAGACGGCGTATCTGCGTTGCATAGGAGTTATGTTCCCTGTCTCCGGCACTTGCGCCTGAGGTGTTGATCAGCAAATATGTTAGTTCCTAAGATTCTGGGATTTCAATATTTTTGTTCTTCAAAACAGAAATAAAGCACTTCGATAAAACGTTAAATACAGCCTACAGGTATGTTTATTAATAGGGTCTTTATTGGAACTTTAGAAAGCACTGGCCCACAGGACCACTGACAGTTTTGAGTTACTGGCCCTTAGAAGTTTTTACTAGTGGACCACCGCTGATTTCGAGCATTGGATGTAAATATTCAAAAGAAAATATTTTTGAAAGGACGATTTCAAGTCCATTATGCACTAAACACTGGTTGAATAAACTTTGAACACGAAGTATGTGATACTCTTTGATATTTGTAGAGGTGCCTCCAGTCCATAAGCAAATATCAGGCCCCCCTGCTACAATTTGTCTGGCTACACCGCTGGACCTCGATAGTCATGTGAAATAAGGCGTTGCGCCGCGCTAGGTCGCGGGTTCGAATCCTGCCTAGGCCTTAGAATTTTGCGGATTTTAACAATTTTGCACTTGTGACAGGCCAAAGTCAATATATACTAACTTGTGGCCCAAATAAAAGTTTATTATAGTATTTTTAACAAGTCATTAGATGTTACCTTTCATTTCTCTTTACCTGAAGAGGCATATTAATTGCAATTGTTTTCTCTTGTTTAAAAGAGAAATTGTTTAGTATGGAAAATGGGAAGTACGTCTGCAAAATGTGTTTATTTCTTTGCTTCCGTAGACCGTCCACTTTTACAGTACAATGATTCCATCCACTAACTTAAGGGCAAAGGAGTCATGAACTTAAGAACGTCGTTAAACTCTATATAATATCATTAGACAACGAAAAATTCATCCTTTGCAGTCATAATTAGATTACGACATGAATAAACAACTCAAACCAAGCAAATCCTTTTTTGCCTTGGACATCCATTACGTTTGTTTTTCTTTTCATCGTCAGAACTATTCACGTTACCGCTACGGAAGTTAAGAAAAATGTCATTACACTACACTGTTCAAAGACAGTTTTTGACGACCTTGATCTTAAGTCCCACTCACTCAGTCACAGCAATGAACAAGCTGTCTCGTAATAGTAAGTTGTACTCCTATCACTTAACAAGTGCAATTCTTTGTACCTTACACTTCCCACGGATCTCCTGGCTTCTTTAAATTCTTTTCAGTATTTCTTCTTTTAATTTCTCAGGTGTAATAAAGTCAGCATAGTTGCCAGCTAGTGCTAAATTTCTCTTGTGGATGTTGTAAAACACACACACACACACATACACACTTGATTTACGCTTCTCTCCGTTGTATTAGACCGGCTTTTCATGTATACGCTTGCCACGTGCTTTGATTGCGATTTCTGTGAGTAGTCAATAGAACACGAACGTGTTCCAATTCGATACTCACCCAAATCACAAACAATGGAAGCAACGCACGCTTGTATGAAAAACTAGCCAATATTGATTAATCTAGTGAATCCAAATTATGCGTTTAGTTGTTCGCATTAGAAGTACAGTTTCCACAATAATCGATGATAAGTCCTACTTTGATCAAGAGGCCTTGAATCCGTCTTGACGTTGCGTTAACCTTTAGTGTACTTATTTGATATTAGCAAGTTGTGTGCTTGTTGGGATGATTTATTGTGTAATGTGTATTTTATATATGACAATGATATGATTGTTGATACTGTAGCAATATACTTGATGTTCTTATGGCGATTAATGTTGGGTCTCGGTCAGGATTATACTATGATGATACATTGGATTAACTGTATGACGACTTGTATAGCATCTTAATAAAGATTGCGGTAATTGGACATCGGATATTATTTACACTATAATAATAGATGTTCTTTGATATTATTAGTGGCGACGAGTTAAGAGACCTGAACCCACGGCATTAAAGAGAATGACGAATACACATCTGGCATGTCATTATTTTGTTTGATCCACTAGAGAAATAAGCAGAAGAGAAAATGTGAGAAGAAGATGCGAAGAAAAGTGCAGAAGATATGCCTTCAGAAAAGATTAGAAAAGAGAAAAAGGTTCCAGAAACTGGCAGAAGTCGCTCAGAACTTGATGAAACCTGAGTACGCAGACTTTGTTGCAAGTAATGCAAAAGTAGCTGCATGGATGGACGAAGTAAAAGTCATTACCAACGGTAACGATGTCAAGAGGGAAAGACAATAATTCTATCAATGGAAACAGAAATATGGACAAAGCATTTTAGGTTTTGTAGCTAGATTGAAGACACAAACATGATTTTGCTCTTTCGGATCAAATATGGAATCAGAGGTCCTTAACTAATGTATTTTTTGGAATCACCAATCTGAAATTACAATCTATACTCATTGATGAACGAATCATATCATTAAATAAGGCAATTATTAGAATTTTGAGGTATGAACTAATGGACGTACAAATTAATACAATGGGCAACGATCTATATGATAATTTTTCTAGAACCTCATAATCATACGATGGAATATAATAAGGGATATAAAAACGATGCTTATGGTACGTGGCATAAATCAAATGTACGTTGTAAGAGATATGGCTTAATAATATAAAATGAGAAATAAATGTCCAGCCCATAATGTACCATAGGTATATGCCACAAAATGAATCACTACGCGAGATGTTGTTGGAGGAATAAGCAAAAGAGTACAGTGCCTACAGGGCCCAAGGAATTTACAAAGCGCTTAAAATAGAACCATGTATGTCCAGAGGATGCGATGCCAGGAGCTGAATCGCTGATGTTAGTAATTGAAGAAATGGACACAGAATACATAGCTTCTGTGGGAAGTGTTTGATACAATGAATATTGGAAAACAGAATCAGAACAATCAAAACATAGATCCTTCCATTGCAAATCATCGAGGACAAATGAAAGTTCTAAACAATGCTGCAACACTACCTGAGACCAAACATTACCAAGAAAAGCAGACTCTTGTCGATTTCAAATGAAAGATCATGGTTGCCAAACAATGATGACTGAACGCTCAGACATAGGCATACAAACGTCTTCTATTGAGGCAACTTCGAGTAGTAAACAAAGGATGTCACAGAAGTCAACTCCACGTAAATATAATTTGGAAAAATAATAATTAGTTAAGCATTCTAGTAAAGATATATTAATCCGTTTGCGGAGAGATGGACATTGTATTCGTGGACGTTATTGCAGACTATGTGATACACAAATATGCACATTCTTCAACGGTTTCCAACTTCCTGCGCAGTCAACCAACTGGAAGAAGGAAGAATACGATGAGATGACCAGTTTGTTGATTGACCAAGGAAACTGGAGAAGGACATTTCGGGTTCATCTGAGAGGAGTAATTGTTGGGATGATTTATTGTATAATATGTATTTTATGTATGACATTGATATGATCACTGATATTGTAGCAATGTACTTGGTGTTCTTATGGCGATTAATATTGGATCTCGGACAGGATTATACTATGATATATTGGATTAACTGTATGACGACTTTATTATAGCATGTTAATAAAGATTGTGGTAATTGGACATCGGATATTATTTACACTATAACAGATATTCTTTGATATTATTATGTGCTATTGATGAATTACAATCGATGTGTGTTAATTTTTTATTATCACTGTTTCTCATGGAATGTATGAAGTTTGTTAACACTAAAAGAGATTTCAACAGGTGTACTAATATAAAGTTTTATTATTTTTTTTTCGAAAAGATTTAAGTAATTGAGGGAGAGATTTTTCTCATGTTGTAATAAAACCAAGAATGATGAGTCTTGTGCCTGTTATTAAATTGAAACCAAGTTGCTCGTTACCTTCTGTGATACACACTCTTATTTTGTTAACGCGCTGGGTGTAAGTCAAGTGGTCTTATTCTCGGCACAAAATATCGATTAATTCAACTCAATTTTAACATAGTCAAGTGTTCGCAGGACGACTACAAATTTTGAGTGTTACTGTATCGGGGTTACCGGTTAATATAAACTTTGTATTAAAGTTTTAACCCAGAACCGTTGTTAAGCAATGTAAAATGTAATGTGCTGTAGAGGTTTACAGTGTTAATGCAGTGTAGAGAGTTTTACAATTCCACCTTGATATGAGGGATTCCGCCAGGATTTTCAGTTTGGGGGATGTAAAGTCAAAATAGGGACGGTGTATGTATAGTTTTGCACGGTTTCTATCAATTTTTGAAAGTATAAATTTTGAAGTTGAAGGGTGTGATCGAAAATTTAGGGGATGACATCCTCACAGGTGGGTCTGGCGGAATCACTGCTTGATATGTTCTATCCATCGATTCATATGGTATTATTTCATTCTCCTTACGTCTTAAAAGTTGATTTTTTAAACTTCTGTTTTTACTTAATCCTTTGTCATCTTTATTTTGATTGGTTTTGTTTAATGAAAATACATTGTTTTATACATGGACAAACCAGTTTCCAGTGGTGATTATAGATTGTGCTTCACTTAGTTAACTATTTTTATGGATCATGTTCATAAAATTTCAATAAATTACGTAGTTTAAATAATCAGGAAAAATGCATGTATGAGGAAATAAGTTAAAAATTTCACTTCTAGGAGTCGTAACACACCTAAAAAATAATTGGAAGAAGATGCCAAAACAGTGAGCAGGAGCTACATTCTCCAAACTTTCATAAGCTGTATAGTTAAACTCCGTGTTTTATATCATATTAGCTGATTTCCCGCCCGTTGGAGAGGGACCCAGATTCTCGCCTCCTCACCCCCCTACCCTGTGGAATGTCTAATCGAAAAACTAACAAGATACTAATGAATTGATCGTCATGCCAAATTTTCCTACTTGAAGGTAGTCAACCCGGCAAACTACGTTGTGGTGTGGGTTGCTCAGTCAGTAAGGATATATCTGATAAACATGATCTATTAACTGATTTTACATGTCACCCACTTGCCCTAGGGGTGCTGGGGGTTACCTTACAGTATTTCTTTCCACGTTGTAAATGATATATGTACCAAGTTTGGTTGAAATTGTCCCAGGAGTTCCAGAGTTATAGCTGGAACATACCCACATTTTATTATATAATATATTTTTATATATGTGCAGAATAGATAATGCTTGAATGAGTTGGTATTATCAACGATTGAGTAAGTTTGTGAATATGAATTTATTTATTGTCTTTAAGGCTTTAACCATCTTAGGTTCATGCTGCAAAAGTAAACTTGTATTCGCTAATTATACTATCACGACCACGGAGCAAAGAGCTCTATGTTTACGATACTGGAATGACTACTTAGAGTCGATGGATAGACGCTAGAACAAATATTTAAACTCGTTTGTCCACTTTCAGTCTAGTCCAATGTGGACCAAATTTTTAGTTCTAACTCAGTTTTATACACTTCTTATAGCTGTGTGACCTGTTTTATTTAAGACTTAATTCCTAAGTTATTCATATACTAGTATACCGTACTCTGCACATAATAGAAAATACTGCAAATAATATTTACGTCGGACCGCTCAGTCATATCAAACGTAAACAATCTTAGTTAGATCCGAAAATTTGGTCCATATTGGTTTAGACTGGAAGTGGACAAACGAGAGTGTCCTCTCCGCTCCCTGGCTTCATATCTTCATAAAATTTTCAATGGCAACAGTCAGTCCAGTACGATTTTAGATAGAGGTCATTGGTCACGACTGATCTCGAAGAAATCTTCCTTCTTTAGCTTAACTGGATGATTATCACACTTAACTTTATCCAGCCTATTAAGGAAAATTATAATAAAAAGGATCCTGTCTTTACTCTGATTTTTGTGAGAATTTAAGCCACTCTTATTAACCTCAGAAAAGTACATTGGAAAGATTAGCTATATGCATTGCCATCTGGCATTACAAATTCACATTGTTTGTCTCTTGACACTCTACAAATTCTCCAGTTTAAAAAAATGCAAGAAATATTTCATTTCTACGGGGAAAAAACTACAATTCTTTTTTATACATAATTTTGCATTTTTAACAGCGAAACCAAGCTCAAATTATATTTTCGTTCACTACTATTCATTTCCTTTGAAGCTTTAAACTATGACATGGATGCAAAAGCCATTATATTGAATAGGTCTTCATAAAAGTTTTCAACTTGATTTATGTCTATTTAGACCAGTCAACAGTTAAGAATATATTTCTTTATACGACAAAGTAGTTGTTGCAAAGTATGGTTGGTTGACTTTTACACTTGACCCTTAGCCGGAACATATGAAGATAAAGAAGGTAACCGGCAACTTGATAAAGTTACATGCTAAGAAGCTTTGTTTTTCTTGTCACTATGATG
Organism: Lepisma saccharinum; assembly: GCA_022664845.1. NCBI lineage: Eukaryota > Metazoa > Arthropoda > Insecta > Zygentoma > Lepismatidae > Lepisma > Lepisma saccharinum. The sequence continues at coordinate 51,273 of JAGDQP010008743.1, read as the reverse complement.
AAAACAGAGGTCAGTTTCTGACTTATACACAAATCTAAATTTTTATTATGCTTTGCAACAGCATGTTTTCGCTTGGCGGTAACTCGCATGCACATTTAACTTCATGCTGTTGAGTCCACTGACTTTCGTAGAGATTAAGAAAATTATGTAAAAACATGCATTGCAGTGAAGTACCAGGTGAGAGTCCTTTGTTACCATGTGTTGTCAGTTGCTGCTTTTGGTGGAGATAAAATTAGGGATCATCCAGAAAGGAAGACGTTTTCAGTTGTTTCTCTGTTCAAAATTCGCTTTCTTTTCTTTTTCTTTCCAAAACTTAGCCTTTTGTGCAACGCTTGGTTTTCGGTTATCTATCCAACTTAAGGATTTTGTTCACATTCAGATTTTTCATAAACAAGTTTTAATTGCACATATTTCTTAAAACCATTAAGTTATTTTTTAAATATACTGTAAACTACATTGGATTTGGGATTTTCAAGGATAATTGGGGTTTTATAATAATAATAATAATAATAATAAATCACAGCCATATTCAATCCACTAGTGGATGAGGCCTCTCCCCGAAGGGAGGAGTTGGTCTACTGCTCCCACGCTGACCAGACGGGTTGGGAGAGGAGAGCCGAAGCTCGCACTGTGATCGCCACTGTCTTTTATTCACAGCAGCTCCCCAATTGTCCTCACGATGCTGGGTCAACACCGAAATATTTGAACCCCCATCGGGAATCGAACCCGGGACCGCTCGCATTGAAGTCGAGCGCGCTACTGACTTTTTTTTTTTAGAAGTAAATTCATTTTATTGGCCTAAAAAACATTCATGTCATAAATACCTCAACTTCAAACTTATATTCTTTTTTTAAAAAAACTAGATAAACACTGTAATATCTAAATAAATGTTAAATGTGTTATCACATTAAAATTGACTAGGCTACGCAGGAGCTCAATTGGGGTTTTAACTGAATTAAAATAAGAAAAGTAGATGTTCAAACCAAACCACCGAATAACTGGATTTACAAGAAAACATCGAATTTTCACAAACAAATGAGAAAAGCGAAAGTCAAGCTTCGAACGAAATATAAAAAAAATAGAGTTTTGAAAAAAAGAAACTTATCGTTTTATGAATATCGTTTTCTTGAATACCTGGTTTTAATTTTCAAGTTCTGTGTTTACCAATCTCCTATTTTCATCAAGATTCTCAGAACGGCAAGTTTATTAAGAAATACATATCTTTCGTAGTAAATTAGCACATTCTTCTTGTTTCTCCGAATTTATTTTCTGATGAAATAAAAAATGACAACCAAGTAGCGTCTGGAATTTAGCCTACTTATTACATAAACACATACACTCAGAGAAGAATATATAAACTGCTGACGTTAATTGCGGAGCTGGTTTACCACTTTCTTGAGATCCTTATTTCTTTTTTTCTGACCAATTGATTTCCTTCTGCCAAGACAATATTTACGTGTGAAATTTGGATATTGTTTTCTGCGAACTAATTATCTTAAACACCACTTACATACGACAGTTTAAATCTTATACACAATGCACAAATCACGCCAAGTTCTGCTAACATGCATGTTCATATGAATAATGAATGAGATGATGGATTCTATGAGCTGAAATACTGTACATGTCTAGAAAACATGCATTAAATGGTTGGCTAAATTTAGCTTCAAATACTCACTTTCGCATGCCATATTTTTACACTTCAAAATTACATACATTTTGCTTTTCTCTCAGGTGCTTTCTGAGTTTACTTTTAAAATTTATAATTACCACTGAAGTTTTGTAGATCGCATTAGCGATGCCACCGGACCACATTAACGAAGCGAACTGAAGTCGCTAAATTCAAGTATACGTTTACGACTTTTGTTAAATTCTTAAACAAAATTCAATCAGAACGAAAACTAACTTTGTCGGCGTCTTTTCCCTAAGATTCCCTATTCACGATCGCCAGTACTTTACAGAACTGCTGATGTGAATATTGTTTAGAATTAATCTACTAGAAATATAATTGAATATGCAAATATGCACAAAAAATTAAAGTAGAAATTTATGTGTTGCATGATAAGTTGTAACTGAAGGCGAGTTTCATACTAAGTTGTAAGCTGACAACAATATCACTTGTCACTCAGATTTACAATAATTTGCTCAAAACATGTTCTTCATCCTACACTAGCTTTATTTATTCTTTCAATCACTTATGAAACATATTCCAAATACAGTCCATGCTGACGACGAATATACTACATTGGATTCCCAGGAAAAAGAAACGTCCAAATACAAGATGAGTACATGAAATCAAGCGTTTTTCAGTAGTTACATGGATGAGAACAGCATCAGAACGAGATATGCAGAGAGAAAAGGGCCTTCATCCAGCAGTGGAGAGAAAACGGCTGAATATGACATGACCGCCCTGCTGGTCTAGTGGTTACCGTCTCTGACTGCTGATCGTGGGATCCCGGGTTCGATTTCCGGCTTTGCCAAGGAAATTTTTCCAACGCGTGAGGGTCTGGCTGGAACAGTGCCCATCCAGCAGCGTGATGCAATTGGAGAGCTGCTGTGAATAAAAGAAAGTGGCGATAATAGTTGATAGCTTCGGCTCTCCTCTCCCAACACGTCTGGTCAGCGTGGGAGCAGTAGACCAACTCCTTCCGGGAGAGGCCTCATCCACTAGTGGATTGAATATTGAATATATATTGATTGAATGTATATTGAAAGGGGTCGAACAGCCAAGCTGGACGATTTCACATGGTATCGTGTACGAAGTGCCTGAAACTTAGCATATCTACAGTATTATCCCCATTTTCATTTGGGTGCACATACACTATTTGGTTGGGCCTGTCCCCGGTGTTCCCCCCGTGGCTACACCCTTGACTTCTAGTTCACTTTTGTGTACTAGAAGTAAGCTTTTCTGCGTCTCGAATATACTCGGGATAAAGATCAACACTTATTTTGTCCATCTGTTTCTCCACAATTTGCAAGAACTACTGTACTTTGCCAAAATTTACAGGCTCTACTATTTTGAATATTTTTTTGGATACTCTGTATCCAAACATAAAATTATGCTTTCTTTCTGCCAGTAATTTTGAAGTTAATTTGTTCCTTAAGGGGCTAAAGTTGAACTAAACTAAGAACTGTAATACTGAGCAATGACATCATGTGTGTAAGAGTAGATGAATGAAATGCTTTTCATACATGTTTTGGTTTAAGTTCAATTAAAATTGTATTAGAATCTCCTTATTTTTCTTCCATAACTTACACCAACAATGGGTATATGTCTTGTAATAAATGAAAAGTTATATTTGGTGAAGATTTATGAACGTACCCCTAAGCGACATGAACAGCACATCAAGCACTTGAACAATATTTCACTTTCTTTATCAAGTACTACATGCACATCTTTTGGGTGCGGTCGTTTTGAGATACTGTATCGATAAACCAATATTTTGACAGTCAAAGCACGTTCCTCAGCCTGTTAGGAACTTAATAAGGCGTTAATGTGTTCTTCAGTCCTCAAGAAAGGAAGTGAACAAAATGTAATGCAATGAATCCTGTTAGTTCAGCAAAGAAGAATCAGAAAGGTGCAGTGCAAGGCAATCTGCATATGAAACTTCATTATAGAGGAGGGCAAACATCTTATTTTTAAGGAGAAAAAAAATGAAGCATCTGTTAATGTGAGAGTTTCATTGTACTTTTCAGCATTGGTGAATGGCAATAAACTTACAAAGAAGAATATTTCTTAACGCCAGACCAAAAAGATATATGGATTTTAAAGAGTTTCCAAAAAAGAATTTTGTGTTTGTGTGACGTATACACATTCAATATTTATTTGTCCGTGCAGTCGGGAGATTGTGGGTTCGTACTTAGGGATCTTCCAATCTGATTGAGATTTACCCTGGTTTTCACTCAGTATCACCAAACAAATGTTTAGATGGTACCTTAATATGCCCACAGCCGATTCTTTTCGACATGCCTCCCTTAGTTATTGGTATTGCTGTGTCTCCAACGTAAAATGGTATCAAAGTTGTATTGCGAGTACATGTAACAGTCCTCTCTCCGGATCTTTGTCCCAACATTCTTTGGAGAGGGAACGGATTCCGAAATAGAAAAACGTTACTTGACATAATTCTAATTCTGAAAGTAAAAGTACCTGAGTCACTGACTCGGGTACTTTTCTGCAATAAACGTAGCTACTCGCTCTGTAGCGACGGACACTGGTCCTTTCCACAGAGAAACAGAAATAACTGTGTGGGTGAAAAAAAAAACTTGGCTCGGGGCTGTCAAAATACTGTCAAACTTGTTGACACCAGTAACATTATTGATTTCGCAACTTGGAGGCCTCACGTCTACAAAAAAAGTGGCATCTGTGGACACTACCATGTGTTCCTACAAAAATAAGCAGTATTTTCAGATTTCCAAGTATCATTTCTTTGAATACTGTGTTGAACGTAAGGGTACTGTCAAAGTTTCCGAATTCATCGAAGGTTTGATCTCTCACACCTTCTGTCTGTCCAAAGGTGCAAGAATTGTAATTCGTACGCCCCGTACGCTCTGAGTTGCACGGATGCTCAAGTTCACTAAATTTAAGGATATACGAATGTACCTGACGACGTCAAAGGATTTTATGAAGATATTCTTCCGTGTACCACTACAGGCACTAATGAAACAGACTCAGTTGTAAAATAGCACATGAATGTATGTGCTCGTAAATTGTTCTACTTCAAACACCGACAATAAAGTCCAGAAAGTGCAGTACACTGTCATTCATTGATGAATCTATAATTTTCTGTGGCATATATAACCTAACCTAATCTAGCTTATGTGGCAAAGCCACGTCAACGGGCGTTTGTAGGGTATTTCTCGTCGTATTTCCAACAATTTCCATTTTTATTGCAGAACGCTTCACAACTTTTTCCTCTCCTCTGTCTCTCGCAGCATAGTGAAGGGTTACTATTTTATTGATTCTAAAATTTAACAATTTTGATTCAAAAAATCTAATGCTTAGTAGTGTCGCCACGAGACGAGACGAGACTTCAGGTTGTCTCGTCTCATTTCGAAAATATGTGCTTGTCTCGTCTCGTTCTGTCTCCTAAAATATTGCAGCATATCATGCCACCCAAAAGTAAAATGTAGGAGATTACACCATGCTGATCAAGATACATCCTAGACTATACAAAAGACATGAATGTGCCGCGGTGGCTTAGTTTTAGAACACTCACCTCTGGTGTGTGTATGGTCGTCGGTTCGATCCCGGTTAGTGCTATATGCGCTTCGTGGTGGACAAACATCGAGTGTATGTATTTTCTCTTGGTACTCCCGTATCCTCCCACTTTCTTCATTCCACTAATTCTCCAATCATCTATTCGATCTGAGCCAAAGTAGCCTAACAAATAAGTTCAAATAAAAACAGTTTAGTTCTTTTCAAATTTCGAGAAAATATCGAATTTACTTACGCGTTTGTTAAATTTATTTCGTGCATTCGAAGTAGATGCAGACGTTGTCAGGTTAATCGTCAGGTTTCTGCACATATTCTGCATCACTTCGAAAGTCACCCGAATCTTCTTAGTCAGGAACTGACAATACTTCACGCTGCTTTAGTTTGTGTGTGTGTGTGTTCTGCGAAAAACTCTGCAATTTGAATTTCACTAGTTTTCATTCGATCTTTAAGTTTTTCAGCACTATGTTTCGTTCTAATAAAGCATCTATTTTACTTTCGCCTGGTGTTACACCCCTTTCGAAAGTTGTGTAATTCGCTTTTACCGTGCCGATCGGGTAACCGTGAGGTCTGAGGCGTTAGGCCCACGACTCGAAGGTTCCGTGTTCGAGTCCCGGCAGGGGGCATGGGTGTGAATTTTAACTAGAACATGACCAACATGACCAATAATCGTGACGGGCCGAAGTCAAAAGTTACTAGACTAGCCCATATAAAATAAAGTTCTTTTTTTACCACATATTAACTCTACGTTGCAGGCTTGGTGTCGAAACCTGGTATGCTCTGCAACCACATTTTAACATCTTTATCTTCGAGCCACTCCTAGTTGAACTTCTTCGTTCTGTTCGCTTTTAGCACCTAGAAAGCTCATAATTGAAAGTAATCTGTGCAGAACATACCGCCTAATAAATTTGTAAAATTCGCTCTAACAACAGCCAGAAACGTACACAAGCACACCGAATTCAGAAAGAGATTTAAGACTGTACCCTACAAGGTTTACAAACTGAGTCAAAATGAAGTGACCTGACATCTTGATTATTTAAAGAAACTGTTTGAATTCTATTGAAGTTCAGACCAAGCGGCTCTAGTTAGGATCAAAGTTGATGGTTTACAAAAGTCACCCCGTCCCTGCATCAATTGATCCTACCCACATTTCCTCCTCCTCTTCCTCCCTCTCTCTCTTACTCTTTGTTAATGTGTGTGTCTCTTTTTATTTTAGCGGCGGCGTTTCCTCATTTGCCAAATTGTCACACAGCACCACAGTTCCTGAGTTTTATAAGAGCAAGATGTTCCTTAGGACTATTTGAAAGTACATCCATGGAGCAACCTTCATAGAAGTCACCCTTGGTACCTCCTTGAATGTAGTAGAGTACAAATATCAATTTTCAGAAATGAGTATGAATGCAGAAAGGACCCGAAAGAGCATTGTCCGGTTTATCCTCATCCAACATATGGTTGCAATTTTCGTGGCTTATCAAAAAACACTCGCTCGCCTTGAAATTTCCTCACTCCCCACTCCTTTTTCAGAAGATCAACCTCTTCCCACTCCTCTGTACTTTCATTCGAGACGTATTAAGTTAAGAGCAGTTAACCAAATTATAGGGCAGAAGCGCGGATTACTCACCTAAATCTCTGATTGCAAATGGATTTGAGATCTTTTTTTTTTAACAATTTCCCCAGTACAATTAATTTCACAATTTCCACAACAGGAAGGGAAATAAAGCACGTTTGGAAACCTCTGGAATTAATTTTTCTGTTTGCTACTACTCGTAACAAGGTGAAATCATTTCGTTTCCATCTAAAAAATTTAAGTGGCTAACATTTAAGTAACTGACTTATAATTTAATTACGGAATTGATCAAAGAATAAAATTTAAAGTAGCTGGCGGAGAACTTTAAAAGGGAGACTTAAATATTTAGCTCCTAAACATTTTAGAAAAATGCCTTTAGGACCTAAAAAGTTATAGAGTTATGAATTTAGGCACTAACAGTTACAAAAATATGCATTAAGGATCTAAAAAAAATATACTTAGGGCCTAAACAATTTAGAAATGCTGTTTAAGATCCTAAAAATCATCAAACTATACCTTTTGGTCCTAAAATTTCTAGAAATATCCTTTTTGGTTCTAAAAGTAGTAAAATATGGTTTTATGTTCTAAAATATTTAGAAATATGGATTTAGGTACTAAACATTACTTAAACACACATTTAGAATTGTAGAAATATGCATTTAGGACCTGAAAATATTAAAAATATATATTTAAGTCTAAGCATTTCAGAATTATGAATTTAGCTTCTTTAAATTACCAAAATATACATTTTAGATATACCGGTATTTTAGAAATGAGGATTTAGGTTCTAAACAGTTTAGAGATATATATTTAAGTCCTAGACATTTTAGAAATATGCATTTAGATCCTAAAATTACCAAATATGCATTTAGCTCCTAAACATTTTAGAAATATGCATTTACGTAATATATATATTTTTTTTAGAAATATTCCTTTAGGTCATAAAGTAGTATAATATATATTTGGGTCCGAAAATTTAAAAAAAAATATAGATTAGGCCTTAAAAGTTAGTAAAATATGCATTTTGCTGTACGAATTTTAGAAATAGGTTCTAAAAGTTGTGAAAATATACGTTTAAGTTCTAACAGTTACCAAAATATGACGTAAAGACTGAAAATACTTGACAGAATGCTAAGCCAGGTAAACAACCTTTCAAACTGTTTTGTTTCTCTGCACATTTCTGACACATTGCATTTTGTTCGTTCACATAATCACAAAAGAGCTATAATGAAAAAAAAAGAGAGGAAAGAACAAACAAATAGTGGAACAAGAGTTATTATTTAAAGAGCGCTATTTTGCAATTTAAAAAAAAAGACAATATAATAAAAATTACTTCTTAAACATTCTTGAGACATAATATGACCTGATATAAAATCAAAACATGGAAAAATATAAATTATTACAAAATTATAATAAAAATATATGTCATCATGTTCATAAAAGCTAGAAAGGCAAGAATAAAAGCCATATGGAAAGGAGTGCGCACCACCGAAAGAAAAAAGGTAATTTTAAAAGTACCGAAGCTTTACAATCACAGCCAACTGATATTCCAAATACTAAAACGATTTTGTTTGAATGTACTTAATTTTATGTTGTTTGTGAACGTCTATACTTACATTCTCTTAGATTTTGTGCTGACAAAGTGGCATTAATGTACACAAAAAATTTTCCAGAGCTTATGTACCATTTGAAGGTTTCCTACTCTCTAAGATTTTTTAGGATTAATTTCTAAACACATATTGAACTTCTTCCGTTCATAATATGTTCTGACCACCACTAACTCACATATTTGCATCGAACTCTCTTAATATAGTATAACAAAGTAAAAACGTATCTACTTTATGATGGGGCCGTGGCGGTTCAGTTGACTCACCTCTGGTACTAGGGGTCGTCGTCGGTTGTATCTCTGCTCATGCCATGTGGGCTTTATGGTTATGTGGGCTTTTAACTGCTCTAAATTTCCAGTGAAAGGGAAACAGTAAAAATAGTTAGAAGTACGTTCCCTGAACCCGAAGCACATGAACTAAGTTTATCCCACGATTTACGCCACATTTTAATCATTTTTGTAATTGTTAATTATTGTTCAGAATTCCCATTCACTGGAAATATTTCTCATTACTACCAAAATAAGAACTGATCAAATTAGTGGCAGCGAATTCTTGATCAACATTACATCCACAGCTATGATAAGAAACAGTTTTCTCGTTCTGTGCATGTGCAGTACTGAAAACGGAAAATAGATCCAACTTATCAATCTCTGAATTTTCCTTCATTACAATGAAACAACATGAAATACTAAAAAAAAATTGCGAAACTTCTCTAAGAATTCCTTGCAACGTTTACAAAAAAATTTAACGGTGCAACTGTTCATCAACGCATATGATATAGATAGATTTAATATCCGATGATATAGATACACTAGAAAGCAACACCGATGTACTTGCAGAAGCTTGCCAAGAGGTAGTAGGCCTGCAGGTGAACACAGAGAAAGCAAAATATACGATAACAAACCAAAACACAAAGGAAGGAACGAAACAGAAAACATAACAATTAAGAACGAGATGATAGATAAAATAAACAAGTTTTACTTGCGAGCATTTATAACAAGCAAACACGAGGTCACGATGGAAATAAAAAGTCGCTTACACCCAAACATTCCGATGTCAAAAATTCAGATCATAGGCCTAACCAAACTTTGTATATCGATAAAGTTTCTAACAAAACTCCTTCCATATTCTTTCTAGAACCTGCCGTGCAGTAGGAAAGGCGTAAACGGTAATTAATGAGCGAGGTCTGATGTACGGATAGTAGTAAAAGCATTGATGTAAACATTCCTTCACAGAGCGCTATTGGAGTAAACGGAAAAGCGTTCACTTATCAAACGAAAGGTCGACGGTTTGAGGCCCTTGTCCTAGCTCATGCCAGGTGTTTCTTTCTTTCATTACTTTCATATACTACTAAAATTGCCTATTGATAAATTCTAGCTTGTGTGCAAAATGTATAAAAGTAGCCGGAAATGAAAAAGTACACCTGAAGCGATAAACGATTTACTAGTTTCAAAGATGATTATAACATATAAAGGAAGTGCATCCTTTCTTACTGTCTTTTAATGTTAAACTATGCATGTATGTAGCAACTACAGTCAATAAATTCCATGGGAATGCCGTATATGTACTACTGATGAAATAGTTTCAGGGCAGGATATGCATGTTGGGTGGAACAGCGTACAGGCATAGCCCTACACTGTAGAGAGGAAACACCTGGATTCTACATCACGATAATGCTCCCGCGCATCGGTCCATGCTGGTGACCGACTATCTTTCAAAACACAATGTCATTGTCTTATCACATCCACCATAATATCCCGATTTGGCTGCAACTGATTGTTACCTCTTCTCACGTATGAAGAATCTGCTGAAGTCCAGTTTTCAGATTTATATATATATATATATATATATATATATATATCATCATATTCAGCCGTTTTCTATCCACTGCTGGATGAAGGCCTCCCCCTTTTATATATATGGAGTTTTGTTCAAAACGCGGTTTTCGGTTTCGTAGCAAACTTCGCTTTCGATGAAAAAAAAATGTCGTTTGAATATCTTCGTTGGTTAAACTGAACGCCGCTGGCTGGCATTTGGAATTCGTGATTCTTGCAAGATCTTATCAACTTGTAAAAGTCAGTTTAAATAGTAGTGTAATTAGTTTTTCATAAAAATAATTCCTCCACTTTTACATGAATCCTCGAAAATTGAATGACACTTTTTCATCAAAGTGTCCTTAGACTATACCAGATTACCAAGTGGCCATGGCTCGGTTGGTATAACGTTGGCTTCACATTCGGAACGTCCTGGTTTCCAATCTACCGGCTAGCCATCTTAAAATGTAGGTTTTCCCTACATTTTGTACATCAAGGAAATGGCGAAATGGCATCTTCAAACTGGCACTGACCAGCTTCCTTTCCGTACTCGCTCCGCTGCTTTATCCCGGTTTGAGCCAAAGTTGCCGAAAAGTCATAAATACAATACAATTCAATTGTGTTCTTTGGTGTACCAAAGTATCCTGCATTGAATCTTCCGGATTCCGGCTTAGTTCGTGGGCATTGCACAATGAAAAACGGTTTCTTAAAACTGAGAAAAAGGTCCTTATCTGTGGACCGAGAAACAATTTTCTTAGTTGTTCTACTCCTTTCTGTTGTCTCTGTCTTTTATTTAATAATTTCTGTGTGGCATGAGTAAATTTCCGTCTAACCTCTTTACGTCTGAGGAAAGATATCCCTCGTCAATCACTCTTCCGCGTTCAGGAGTGGAGAAGTAGCGACAATGATCGTATTTGATGTACCATCCCGGCATTAGCAAGTGAGAAGTCTTGAAAATCTCAGTCAAGATGGCCGGCCGCGAGACTTGAGTCCATGTACTTCTCTATTGTCGATCATAAGTCCGCATAGACCACGAGGGCTGAGTTTGTGCCTTCTTCAAAGCCACCGATCAAATACCGGGGTTGTACCGTCGACAGGGGCAAGGGACGCTTTTTTACCCATTCTTTCGCTCGTTATTCCTTAAGGGATGGCATTTCTACAAGACATAGGTAAGAAATTAATTTAATAACTGAGAGAATTAACTATGTAATGACCTTTTTTGGTTATCACATGCAAGCGGAGGTGATAACAGTTCAAATTCTTCTGAATAAAATGTTCCAGGCTACTTTAGTTCGATCAGCTCATCAGCATTTGAACAGTCGTCCATTGCACTGCAAAATCTTGCAGCCAATGGATGGCACCTCTCGGAGGAAAACCCTGCTCGATTTCCCGCGGAGAGCTGCTTGTCTTCAAGAGAACATGTTTGGCAACGGCCCTTGTGCCCTGAGGAATAGAAATCATCCTATTTGATACACTAGGGCTTCTTCCTCACATCATCCAGTGGGTGACGCATCCCCGCACACATGTAATGTGTGGGTCGGATTCTTCATCCTTCTATTCATCTCTGATTGGTTCAAATATTCGCCATTTCCATAGTAACCAGCCGTTTTGCTTACGCGAACAAATGAAACAAGCAGGTAAAACAAAAACCATGTGTTTTGAGTCAGTGTGGACACCTCCATAATTATAATACTAAATATTTTATTTTTCTGTTTCAAAGCTCTTTTCTTTTTCTCCAGCAGCAACCTTCAAATAGCCTTCACAAGCAACTATGTGTAACAACAGCCTGAGGCTAGTGCCGCTGTTTATAGCCTGCTCCAAATAACACGTTCTGAAAATGGTTCAGTACATTACGTTACATGTACGCTATGTCCGATTTGATTTTTTTTTTTTTTTTTTCACAAAGTCAAATACCGTATTTTATCCCCGGTCATATTTCAGACTTGGGGTGTTTCGAAAAATAGTCAGGACAGATTTTTGCAGAAGGGAGTCTGTGATCTAAAGATGCCTAGAATTCATAAATAAACTTCAGCAGAGATGGGTGTCCCAATCATCCCTCTCCAAGAAATTGATCACTGTATTGTGTATACACGTAAGCATATAAAAGCAGCAATCATAATAGTAATAATATGTTGTGATACGGCCGAGGAACCCATGGTTTACTATTTATATTTTATGTAATAATGCAATTACATTATCACAAAGCAGAAATAAATATATAAATAAATTTAGAGAGGATAGTTATGTTTTGTGACAAAACTTGCAACTCCCTGAAACACATTCCCACATTCCCACATTCCCACTTTTTAAAAAGATGTTCTTCGAATTTGGTTTACTAAAGATAAATACACTGGTTTTCCTCGCTACAAGAAAACGGGTCGGAACGGGCGTAAGCTATAATGCTGTTACCGCCCATACAATTAATTTTATCTAACAAGAAAACGAGGAAGTGAGGTTCCAGGAAAATTACACGAGGTGCCAGGGAAATTTCCCCCCTTTTCCTCTACAAATAACACACTGTATAGGCCTATCCACGAAAATCTGATTCTTGTGAACTTGAAATAAATAAATTGTTTCTAACTCTACGCTACTTAGGCACATTTGTAATGTCAACGGCAAATATGCCTGATAAACTCATTTATTTTTTAAACTGTGACTTCAATTGATTCCCTAAAATAATTTTAAAATATGGAAAATATCCTCTATTATTCGATAAACACAGGCTTATATTCTTTTATATTTTCACCCAGCCCCGTCTTCTTATAGCAAAGATAACGGTTCAGAAATTGGCGCTAGGCAAAGAGCATAAGACCCAGCCATATTCACTCAGCCATCTTGATTGAGATTTACCCTATTTATGTCCAATCTTTACATCTGTCATGCCAGATGAATACCGGTAAGGCACCTGAAGAGACAAGACAGCTAGCTACCTCCCTCCATTCACTTGCCTGCTATACATGAAATAATGCTCAGGGACACACTAAAAAGATTTACGTTATGGATATGATAATGACAGTTAAATGACATTGTTAATATTTCTGGTATTTACAATAATAGTTGTTCTGCAGAAATCAACTCAATTACGTTATGTTATATTTACAATGCATATGTTTTAAATTTAGTTGTGGGAATTATTTAATATTGTTAAATTCTACATAGGACGGTAAAGCATATAAGTTTAGCTGGCGGAAGAAGAAGTCTTCCTAAGTTAGGAGCTTGTGGTGAGACACATTATACTGAAATGTTTTGCAGTGCTGTGTGCGCAAAAACTTTGGAAAACATGTCAGAATGGCAGCCGCGGAACGCGATTCCAGAATCTTCCGAGTGCGAAGCCAACCCAGCAAGCCAAATGCTGACCAAGATGGGATTTTTGTCGGGCCGCCGTCGAGGATAGACGGAACCCCGACTAGTAGTCGGGAAATACTTGGGGGAAGTTCGGCGCCGACCTATAAGTGGCGTTTGGCCGTCGGACCATTTTCCGGACCTCCGTCGGTCCTACGACTTGCCGGCATAGGGGCGAAAACCCGCTCAGTCCCTGCCCGTCAGACCGACTTTCGCCGACCAATGCCGACGTCACCTGACTTTCTAGGAACGCTATACCTATTGGCCTACGATAGCTTGGTAAATACAGATTTGGAAAGCAACAAGAAAAAGTTTAGATTCGGACCATAATGACGCCGAAGAACCAGACGACTAAAGGAGGTGGGATATTTTGATAATGCCTTCTCGTCAGATAATATTGGAATCGAAGTACCGTACACAGTATTATGCTGGTGTTATCTCAAAATATGAAAATTTTTAGACCAAACGGCTGGCAGGAAGAGCGTTGGTTTAGCAATCGTAAGGTTCTAGTAACAATCGCAGCGACCGGCCATCCAGACTGACGTCTTTTCAGGGGTTTTCCTCAGGCACACCAGGAGATAGTCGGAATGGTACCTACAATTTATGCCCTGACCAACTACCTTCCAACATCCTCTCCCTCACCCTATCCCGCCCTAAGCCTGGGAAAGACCATAAATAAATTCAAATTCAAAATTCAATTAATATTTTGAGATATGCCCATTTCTCAAACCGACGATGTTATCAAAACATACATTGTAATATTGTGTTGATCCAGACGCTAATGTCGCGGACTTCAGAGTAGATAAGCGGCTTCGAACCTCGTGATCGACCATCCTGAGTGAAGTAGATCAGGGTTTTCTCTCAATTTCACCAGGCGATTGCCGAGGTGATACCTTGAGTAATGTTGTGGCCGATACCTTCCCCATACTTTACCTACCAAACCCCCATCTGACCCAAAAAATCGTGAATAAATTCAAATTCAAATTCCAAATACATGATAAATAGTTCCTCTCTTTTATTGACTTTTATTGTCATTTTATGATATGACGCAGATATAAATAACATAGTAAATTTGTTAAAACCAAATCAGTTTCGAAATGCTAACTAAATCTTGGAAGATACTGACATTAATAAAAGATTCATTTATTTTTTTGCTACATGAAACCTTTTAGAATGAGTGAGTTTGCTACACTGTGTTGTCGTGGCTTTTCCTTCAAAGGACGACGGCAGTGGACACACGATGTACACCTTTTAGTCCTCCCCTCCCCATCATCCACTAAAACGACCTTAGCAAGGGTATTCCACCTAGAGTTCATTACAACATGAAAGATAAGTCATTTATTTTTTTCTCACTTACCCCGTCTCTCATCTCTCTCTCTCTCTCTCTCTCTCTCTCTCTGTCTTTCCTTCTGTTTCTTTTTCTTCTTCTTAATCTTTTTTTGCGGTCCATCCTCCTTCCCCGTCCAGATACAATATAATATAACCCTTCCCTTGGCATTGGTGGTTTTCACTTTCCGAATCTCGACCGCCTCGCAGAATTCTCTCCTTTTGCTTACATAATGGATCTAACTTCTTTTTTCCTAGCATGTTGTGTGATGTCTGTTGTGTCTTCAAGTAGCATTGGAAGAGGTAAGTGAACCTCAGCTCTTAACCTTGCGTTTTCCACTTATCTATCTAGATTACTGTCAGATACTATACAGATCTATGATTGTTAGTGCGTGTGTTTATTATTTGATTATATTGTACGGGATATTGCTGCTAATTGATTGAATTGTTATTAACATCTGAAACAAGCTGGTAAGATTATAAGGACGGACCCTACAAACTTTGCTAAAGTGGGCTCCGAACCACTCCATTCGTGGACGCCGGCAGGAATTGAACCCGTGATCACGCTCACAGGAAGCAATTGCGCTGACCTCTCGGTCACCGCAAGTTCAATGTCATTGTATTTAGTTATGATGAAGAATTCGCTAAAATCAGGAATTTGGAATTTGTGGGAATTCGAATTTTTATTTTATTGGTCCATTTTAATATCTACTGACTTCGACTCGTTTTGATTATACAAGTGCAATACCTTTTAACTTATCAAATATCCATGCCTCAGGTAGGATTCGAACCTGAAACCTCAAGGACAGCCGTCAAGCGACCTAGTTGGCAGTCGGAATTCAAAGTTTCCTCAGAACACATCGTTACAGATCATCATATTTGAATATCAATTTATGCTACAGACTAATTGATTAATTGTTATTTCTCTTAGAAAATTGTATTTTTTTGACTTAACTGGTGCCTGGCAGTCTAAATTCATTTCTTTAAGTCTGATTAATGATGTCTCGCGGTGATCACATTTTCCTGGAAAATATATTTTATATTTAAATTTTACTGACCTCTAAGACTGGTCTCATCTCTTCCGGAGAAAGTAATAAGGAAGATAGTGGACAAGGTCGTGGTATAAGTACCGTGCTGAAATTCGTCTGGTAAAAACTGACAACGAGAACCCTGAAAAACTTCAGTTAGGATGGCGTGCAGTAGGACTCGAACCAGCATGCTTTTCTGATATCGATCGAAACCCGCAACACTAACCACAGATCCGCTGAGGTTGGGTTACATCATTGTTTTATACATAGTTTTTTTAATTAATTTTAATTTCTTGATTGCACTGGACCCTGGAATCAGAATCCATTTTAAGTCTGGGAATGTCACCTTGGCGAGCATAACGTCTGGAGCTAGTTCTGGTGAAAGAAGCGTCAGAGCCCCTGTTCTCTGCTTCTTCCTGACACTCACCTGAAGAAGATCGTGAAGAAAAATACTAATCAGGATGGCCGGAGTAAGCAGAATTCGAACCTGTGGCTTTCAGGGATGCTAAGAAATCAGAGACTTCCTCCCGGAAGGGGCTAAGTGATAATTATCTTAATTTGCTGAAGTCCCTGTAACCATCATCTTTGATACGTAAATTGGTCTCAATTCTCAGGGATGCCGTCCATTGACGATCACAATAAAGGACGCAATGGAGGTCATATAGCTTCTTTGTAGATAGTGCTGTATGAGTTTTCGATACATCGGTCAACCGACCGATATTTTGTAATATTGATAATAATAGGTGCTGTGCCCAGAGACAAATCGATGACACGTAAGACCCTAGGCAAGATGCGCTAGGCAAATGTGTTGTTTACCGTTTCCTTGCATCAGATGAAGATGACGACCTAAGGATGGGACCAAGTGACCTTCGAACAACTTGTATCACCGCCGGATTCTTTGACATGAGCGATATTCGATTTCAATGACTCTTTGATATAAATGATTTGTAATGTTCGCAATTTCATTACATACCGATCGCGCCTCGATTCGCGAGCGATATCTACATTCAATATAAACATTCTGAAATCGTGAGTCCAAGTTGTAGATAATACCAAAACACTCGCTTGGATAGATTGCGGTAATTAGTATTCGGAACAAACTCCGGATTCGAAGCAACTTCACGCCTCCCATGTCAGTTTGTATACAATGACCTACGCGTCAGATTTAGCTTTCTTAATTTCTTCGGTTTTCTGTTCATTTTTGTCGTTCTGGTGGAAGATTACAGGAATGTGAGTAACTAACTATCTTTGCGGCGTGCTAACTAATTATCTGGCTTATTACGCAATCCGTAAGTTCATCACCACAGTAACAAACGTTCACTATTGGATTCAGTCCTGGGTAAGTTCAAACCAATTTTCATCACAAACACCTCTCGAAAATCCCTTGTAATATTATCATTGCAATGACATTTCGGTCTTCCCAACGGCCTCTTCCGCCTCCGGCTTCCAAACTAAGATGGAATATAATCTTCGAGAGGGCAAGGTGATCTGCTCATCTTCAGGATTTTTACAATATCAGGTGAATCGTACAGTCCGTGGAGTTCTTTATTATGCAGTCTCCTCCATTCTCCAGTCATCTCATCCCCTTTAGTCCCGTATATCTTTCTCAAAACTTTATTTTCGAAGTCTCCGCATACACCAGTCATTTTTACATTCTGTTCTTTAGTTCACAATGGTTCGTGGTGTCATCAAATCTTGGAACGCTAATTGAACTTATTTCCCGACGTCATAGAATGATGAAATTTTACAGAGCGACGTAATTCCGGTGACAATACAATATTCCATTGTTACTTTCATATATTTCTATATATTTATATATTTTAAAAGCATTTTTTTCTTATTCTCAACTTCTTTATCCTAAAATAAATGCTACCATGCAACTTGCCTGGGTTTTCCTGCTTGCATAACACTTTAGGATTTGGGGCACAAAACATTTAGCTTGAGAAAATGTATCCAAACATCGAAATAAATCGAAAAAAATAATTTAAAAAAAACTTTTTAGACATTCTTTTCTTAATAAATTCGTACTAAAAAGTAAAAATCAAAATTGTTTATGCATGACTAAAAAGAACAGAATGGGGCGCGTCATTCAAGAATTTATAGAGTGACCCATTCTTTTCTTTTTAAGCATGCATAAACAAAATTATTTTTTTACTTTTTAGTACGAATTTATTAAGAAAAGAATGTCTTAAAATAGTTTTTTTTTCTACAAAGTGTGCTAGGGTTACTACCCTTCCTGAACCTGCTCTTCACCATATGAATGCCGTTATTTTTTATTATTATTGTTTTAGAGGATTTTCTTCCTTCTTCACTATTAAAATGTATAATTATATTAAAAACATCTAAGAAGCGATGTTTTACCCATTCCTCTTATAATATGTGCCCGCAAGCTGAACCCTCTGTTCCAGTTCATAAACGAGAAATGACTCAAAGCTTTGGAAAGGTGCTATATCTGGCGAATAATAGTGATGATACCACAACCATCTTGCCAGAGAACAGAAACTGACAAGTCTTTTATACGGAGCGGTTCCAAATTATTAGGACACATTTTTGGAGGTGATTACACACATAGAAACAGAAAAAAAAATATTATTCCTGGAAAGAATTTATAACACAAAATCCTTTTCGCTTTCGTGTTGCAGGGTGTCCAACTTCGAGCCTAAACTTAACTTGTTACAACGGTAAATATTTTTTTTTCTCGATAAATCATAAAGAGCTCCATTAAAATAAAATTACATCTCAAGGAGTTGATTTTTATCGATAGGAAAGATATTGGAAGGAAATATGTGACGTCATCGAGTTAACAGTGATAGCATCCTGGTATAAAGTTCAATTTTTCAAGTGGCAATGCCAGTTTGTTACATATTTGATATTACGTATGAACGGTAAATATAGTATCTCAAGCACGGAATGCAGTGTTCCATATTATAAATAATATATGCCTATCAGATTCAATGTTGAAATTATTTATTTCAACAATTCACCTCGTTTATTATTCTTATTTGGTAACACTGTATTATCATATCTAGGGAATAACGAATACCAAATAAACTGACGTAGTGCTATTTGAAAAAAATATACAAAGTTGGCAATACTGTATGACCCATGACATCATATTTTAATTTCAATATTTACCCTATTTATAGAAATTAGCATCCGTTGTTATTATTCATCGAGAATTATTCGTTTTATTTACTGCTCTAAAAATTCGATTTTGAGCTCCAAGTTAGCAGCCTTGTATCTCGAAAATGAAGTGTAATTCGAGTTTGTTCCCATAAGTTTGAATCACCCTGTATATACACAGTATGCACGTTCAAGTTCAACTTATGTGCCAACTTTTCGTAGCAGACCACCAAATATGATACAGAAGCCATCTGTTTTTTTCTTTGGGTGGGGCAATGTTAGTGGAAGAACTAGCATATTAGATCGATGTTTTCTTGTCGTTATGTTGACTAATTAGGTTGATGGGCGCTTGATGTGTCGCTTTATAAAACATTGACATGCGTCTCTGGAGAAACACAAGATGAATAAACTATTGATAGCGACCTGAACCAAGATTGTCCAATAGCCATAAATAAATTTAAATCCAAAATTCATAGCACATATTTAATTCATAGGAACTAATGGTACATTCCTTAAGAGTCTGCATTACAGCAAATTATGACGTCATAGGTTGAGCACTGAAATATCTGAGCAAACATGAAGTCCTTAAAATGCTTATTTATTCAAAAAAAACTTCTTTATCCACTATTATGACCGTTTTCCAAAATAATGTAAAATCGTCTTTCACATTTCCCAAATTTTAAAAAAGAAAAGCAAAGAAAAATGGAAATGAGATTAGTGCAGATTCTTGAATCAAATTAAACATTTTATTCGAAAAGAACACCATTAACCGAAAATGTGCAAGGTGGTGAAACGCCAGTGAATAATATTCTACTTTAGTATCAATTACTGAGAAATTTTGTATTAAGAACTTCATTAATAAATATTAGTAGAGGTAACACCCCATTCTTAACACACACCACCACCTATGCCTATGACATTCCCCCGCTAAACTGTGTGATTCCCCCTTCCGCCCAGCTCGATGATATAATTATGAAAATTGAAATTGAAATTCTATGTACAAACACTTTCAGCAACACAATTTCTCGTGCCAAATCGCCTATTCTACTACCCATGATTTTAAGTTCAAATTCAAAATCTTCGTGCGAACCAAAAACAGCTATCAGCAAGCAAAACCCAAAGAACACTGGCATTCAGGCACACCTACGTAAAAAGTCTAAAGGTATACTGGAACGGTTTCAAGATTGCGGCCCAAGATAAGGAATGTATGATCTTACAGAGATACGTGGAAGAGTATCACTGTAAAATATTTTAAATACAATTACATAAAAAAAACTACTATAACCGACTAATTCAAATATCAATCTGGTCTGGTGCAAAGAAATTGAACGCATATAAAATGTACATCGAAACAACGCTTTAATCAAAGAGGATTGATGACTTTGCCTCTGGTTAAAGATGGACAAGGTTAATGACTGGGCAAGGATCTGTCATCTAAATATGACTTCCTATAAGTCCAAACTCTGGACAAATCTGAACTTCAAACTAGTGTTTTAAAGGCCGTGAAAAAAAGAACCCAGAAAAATTGGACAAAAAAAAAAAGTTTTTTTTTTTACGCGAGGCAAAACTCCGTGGTTTTATTGACGAAATCGTTTTTTTTTTTTCATCACGAATATTCACTGCTTGGCAGGTATTTTGTAGTTTTCACAAACTTTAATTAATAATTTAGCAAATATAATATATCTCAAGGCTCTTGCAACTTTTTAACGATTCGTAAATTCTTAACAAAGATTTTTGGGACTCAGCCATGATGATTTTGCCTCTCTGCTCTGGATTCTGACCGTATGAGCTAGTGTGAGCATATAACAAAGATCCGGTTGGCATTTGATTACACAATAATAATAAACTGATAGTAATTTATTTTACAACAGAAAAGAGGTAGAAATATAATTTATTTTCTGTAATACTGAGGCAAAGAATAGAATGACTAAATACTGCAAATAAAATGTAGATTCACACACAAAATATATTCCTTGATCATAATACTCTAAATTAAAAACTTCGAACAATTATCAAGCAATTATAATAAGCAATAAAGCAATGTACGTATATCTTCAGACTTACTCATAGTAATACGTTCTAATTTTAAATAGCATGCATAATATTCACAGTAACATAAAACAAGTTGCTTAACCACGACTCGCGTTTCTACAACCCAGGTACTTGAAATCAATTTAAGGTGATATTCTTGTTTGTTTTCTCCATACAAAAGGACTCCACAATTATTCAGAAAGCATTGTACTTGAAAATGAAAATTAATTTCTTGAACTATAATATAATAACTTACAAAATAAGTTATTAGTAGCTTTCATATACTTCGCCTTGAAGCTGTTTAGATTTCGAATGGGTTTTTCATATTTATATGACAATATTTACTTTCACAAACCACGTCTATTCTTGGCTTTTCGTCAAATAGGGTAACTGAGGGGAAGTTCGCCACCAAAATGATATTTATTTTTTTTCTTCTAAACGAATTAGGGGAGAAGGACCAAATTCGGAATTATCGGAATAAGTGAGTGTTTCCAACGCATAATTTTTATTTACGGTTACAAAAACCACAAGTACGGCGTAATTCCCAGCATGGCGAACATCCCCTCATTTACCCTATAGATTTCAAAAGTTTACGATTAGCGAGGCTATTAAGATGGAGCAAGAAACATAAGTTTTCCGCTGCATTAGATTGTATCATTGTCCCATCGTAATGTATTATATGACATTGGCTGCAAGCTGCAATCGATTGAATACATATTTATGGAACACGTTTTTTTTTTCCTATTAGTCCCAAAACAGATTTTATTATGTTTGTATCAATAACTAACATTTTAACTAATTATTAATGTTCAAATAATGTTAGCTGCTCCGAAATAGCTAAAAAAAAAAAGTTTATTCCCAAAGTAGCACGAAAAATAAAAAAAAACGTGTTTTTTTTTGTCGTTCAGTGTTTCCGGTTTTTAAAAACACTACTTCAAACTAAAGAGGATGACTAGTTACGTAATTAAGAGGGCTTTCGGCATAGAAATTGAATTATCAGCTAATTTAAAAAAAAATCGTAAATATCTCCTAATTTAATAAATTTCAGAAAAATGTGCAGATTGAAGTGCTGTAGGCAATATGATTTTCTGGTAAGAGATGTAGTTAGTAGCTACGACTCCTTTGAATACTTCTGCTATGTAAGAAAGCAGGAAAGAAAATTTGTTCGTGCTAACACTTCGATTTTCCTACTTATCAAACAACGGTGGTGTCTCATAGAACCATAAGCAAATAATTGCACTCAAAAATCATATTGTGTAAGGCACTACGTTTTAATTTTTTCCTTAATTTTATTTTTCTCGGAGGCATTTACAAAACTATATAAAATTAGACGGTAATTTAATTTCGTGCCGAGAGAGAGGCAACTCATTATCACAGAAGTAAAAAATAAAATACTAAAAATAAGGAGGAGGTTCATAAATTTGCACACGTTCCTTCCAGAACCAAGGAGGAATTCGAACCACCACTTCTAAAATATAAAAATTATTTTGTAACCAATAATATCACTACGATGCCTTTATGCTCAGAAAATCTTACACTACAGATTCAGTTTCTCACGAAAATGTTATCGCTGTCTCTTTATAAACGTGAATTATTTAAAAGGGCAGTGGAAAGGGCGGCAAAATTTAACTTTGGCCCCAGTTGAAAAATTTCTAGACCCGGCACTGCAACGCATGTGATCGGTTGTTCCATTCTAGGCACTGCGCTACACTTTCCCATCTGTTACAGCTTCAAACAGCGGGGAAAAGGCGACCTCTACTTCTCTATCTCTGTGGGAAAAAGATTTCATTATGAAAAATTAATCAATACGTTCGAATCACTATCCACAGTATGAAAAATTATTAATCAATACTTTCATAAATGCAAATTGAGGACTGTTAAACCATTGAACAAATTGGTCAATATCGTAGTATAAAGGACAAAAGAAATTGTTAGAAACTGTGTTATTCGTAGTTGCTCTTCCACAAAAACAAACTCTTCCTTTCGATTATTTTT
Source organism: Lepisma saccharinum (assembly GCA_022664845.1). Classification (NCBI taxonomy): domain Eukaryota; kingdom Metazoa; phylum Arthropoda; class Insecta; order Zygentoma; family Lepismatidae; genus Lepisma; species Lepisma saccharinum. The sequence goes on along the minus strand of JAGDQP010008743.1, from coordinate 28,228 downwards.
ATAACCCACACCCCCTCAAATAGGTTTTTATAGATTTTTAACACCCCCTCCCCTTGTTGGCACCCCTACTTAACAAAGGACAATTACGATTTTATTAATTTAATTTCTGAAAATGCTTAGTACCATTTGATACGGCATCTAAAAAAAATCCCGGAAACAGGAAATTTTATCTGCGGAACCTAAATAGGAATGGAGAGAAGTGACGTCAAAGTTTGAAATAAAACGCCTCCGTTTGGTCACGATAAAAATGTAACTAAGACTACGGGCCACGAACGAAGATATCTCAGTTTCTTTTGTTGTTGTTTTATAATCAGGTCAGGATCGGGTAAGAGAGAAGCTATGGGAAAGCACTCGGTCAATCTAGATTAAATAAAGACACCAATAGAGGCGAAGCAATCAACAAGAAAATAATTGGATGGCTGAAAATTCAACCTATTTGTACGCGGCCACTTTTTAGTTTTGGTTTTAAGTATTCGCAAAATATCTGTTTCGAGGTTTATTTAGGTACTATTCCCAATTGTGCTATGCATTTCCAGCGGCGGAACCTAAATAGAAATGGTGAGAGATAATTTCATAGTTAGAAAAATATTTCTTTGATTGTCCTTTTCAGCCATTGAAAGCACTGTAGTCAACAAGATCATGAAATAAATCGCTAAAAATCCATAACACTCTTAGGAAGAGCGTGTAAAGAGATATTCTGAATATTTAAAAGCAAAACTAAAAAGTGGCCGCGTAAGAAAGGTTGCGAACCACAAGAAAGAGTTTTACACAGATAATTGTATGTTTTCTTACAAGAGACCATTACGATTTTGTGAAGTCGATTCCTTAGCTGTTCTATCGAATGGTGTAAAGCTTCACGAATTCTCCTACCACATACCGACCTGTTTGTAAAAGAGAAAAGGAGCCGCCGAGATATCTTCGTTCGTGGACCATGGCCTTAGTTACATTTTTGCCGTGCCCGAGCGGAGACTTTTTTTTTTTCGAATTTTGACTTAATTTTATTCCTATTTAGGTTCCGTATATAAAAATCCCTGTTTCCCGGAATTTCTTTGGGTACCCTATCAAATAGTGCTAATCATTTTCAGAAAACAAATTCACAAAATTTTAATGGTCCCGTACGTCGGCCTAGTAATAAATCTCTGTCCTTAACTTTGAACTGATAAAACTCTCTCTCCTGAGAAATTTCAAACTGTACAGAAATCAACTCGACCAACCTAAATTTGCCTGGAACCGGGACGAGAAACGTACCTATTACGTCAATATTAGTTGCATTGAGTTTATAGAATCTGACTTTGACTCAATAATTTGAAGAGAGAAAAGAAAAAAGAGTTTACTAAGCTAAGAGTGCTACTAGAAATAGCCAAATAGTCTTTTTTGCTACACTTAGTACATGCAAAAATTTAAGTATGATCAAGTTATAAATAAATAGATTGAAACACACAAGTAATAATGTACACACTCGCGTTTTATGTTGTACTACGTAAGATTTACGTATTCTCCTCTAAACGGAATAGTTTTTTTTATTATTATTTATATCAAGAATACTCTATTCTACTCGAAACAAAAGGCTACAGAACTCCCATATTGCAAATTAGCATTCAAGGCATTTACCTCTAAATCTTAACTGCAACGTTCAATAGATATTCTGCGATGTTTTAAGTTTGCTCCATCATAAATATTATTTCTTTCTCATATAATTTAAGGCATAGACTCTCATCATTGTCAATTGACACGACGAAAGCTTCAAAATAGGTTGTTTTAAGAGTCAAATCTAGTATCTCGTAACAAGCAATAAAACACTTTAAAAATTGATCTACATGACTTATTACAACCGGAATTGATTGATTGCTTACTCAAAGTATAAAAGCCAACATTAAAATAACTAATGAACAGAGAAAAAAAAATTGCTCATTCAGCTGGGTAGTTAACACACAAACATGATTGACGTATGCAATTCTTTGAATGATTTATTAAATTGGTGCATTCTGGACAGCCAAGGGTTTTTAATAACTGAATTAGTCATGTGTGTGCAATAGCATGAGGACATTGTCTTATTCTTAGCTAAGTACGAGAAATAGACGATTTTTTAAAGCTTATTTCAGTTTAGAAACTTCACTATAATTACATTGCCTTAAATAAACATGTGGAAAAGGGTGGGGGGAGTTGTTGAAAATAAAATGTGCTATGTCAATTGAATCACGTGCTTTTTTAGGTATAAGCTTCATGTTAAATCCACATATATCATAAGTCCATAGATACATGTGCAGATGGTTATTAAACCGGTTATGTTCCATTGAGTTAATGATAAAAAGAAACCAAATTAATCTTGCTTAAAAATAAAATATGTATTTGTGTTGTTGCTTTTTTAATGTATATTTTTCATATTACTTTGACATTTTCAAAATTAATTATATCCTTCAAATCATCTACTGCAAACGTTGACCTCTGAGTAATTTGTTCACTCGAGATCATTTTTTTTTCTTCTGTTTCCTTGTCGCTAAAAAAATATTTCATCACTTATTTTATCAGTCGCATAATATATCCAATGATCCTGTCAGTTCACTTTTTTTCACTCACATGTGTAAGGCCGGTTTTTGCTAGCCGCGTACTTTGTTTGTGATTTTCCTGAATATCCAATTGAAACACGTGTTCAAATCTTTCATATTGACTACTCATAGAAATAGCAACCAAAGGACGCGAATTGCGCATACATGAAAAGCCTGTCTAAAACCAAAAAAATACTGCAATAACCATTAAAAATTATTCCGAAATGAGTTTTCTTCAAGGAAAGGGATTTTTGGTCAATGTTTTAGATTTCTTAGTATTCTAACAAAATCTTGTTGGTTGTTAATTATTGTATTCTGCATTCCACGCTGAAATATTTTTAGCGCGACAAGAATGTGAGAAGCTGTATTCTGCGGTGGAATATTTAAACTTCTTGTCACCATTGTTAGTATAAGAAGTAAGGATGTTAATCTTTCCTTAAAAGATTATTATCATAAAAAACATTAGTCTCTCCACGTCACATGCACGTAAAAGGAAAGACGTTGTCTTCTAACCACACGAAAGGAAAAACCGCAAATTTGTCACAGACTACTCACTTCGGTATTTTCTGTCGTCCTCTTCTTCTTCATCGCTTCCCAGAACTAAAGTCAATGACAGATACACTGTGTATCTAATTGAATCAACTCTTTTTCTCGTTTTATCATCTGCAGAAACGTGCCTTCTACCAAATCAATTAATTGTGATGGTGGTGTGCATCGCATTGACACTGCAGACACTTGCCGAACAGGTCTTGGTAAATGAGATTCCTGTCGAAAGTGTTAATACATTCATTGATAACTATCTTGTTTCTCCGAACGGCATGCGGGTTCACAGATGCTATTTTAAGGACAATGTCATTATTAATGGAACATTAATGTCAACATTTTAAAGAAAAGAGTTGTCTAATAATACTTGTATTATATTCTGTTTGGAAATAAGAATTAAGATGTTTTAACACATAACTTGTTGAATTCCTTATCATTGAAAGAGAAAAGGAACTATAAAACTCTGTCATGTATATAGAGCAACCTCAACATAAACATAGCTGTTAGAAAAGATGTCTGTACTGCGGAGAAAAAATTGGAATAGATCTTAGGTAAAGAGTAAATTTGTGTTTACTATTTCTAGCGTAAACAAATCTAATGTAGACGATACTTAAAGCTTTCATCGAGCCTTTCGATATTAAGTAATCTAGAATATCACATCCTAAATATATGAACCTGCAAGTACACTTTCACTCCGACTGCGGCATCTCTCCCGGACTTACTTTAGTTAGTGATTGTTGAATGACTTTGAACTGTCTTGTGGCGCTTTTACGTACCTCATAGTCTCAAGACAATATCCGCTAATCCCTTTTTCCTTACGTCTGTTAACGCTGCTTTCGAGCTTTAGCCTGACACACTGATTGAGCAAATTTGTAAAGTATGGTCCAATTCATGAGTGATCACTGATTAGTGGTCGAAGTGGGAAGGGGGGAGGGGACCCGAGGGAGCACACCGTGCCTTTACTTTTTTCATTTTGGATTTGGTGTACCCCTACGTTTTTATTAATGGGAGCTCATTGCCTATACTTTCAATAGATAATCGCCGCCACTAGATGCAAGTAATGATCGCCCTGGGACACCGAAAAGTGTCGAATTAATTCAGCTATTTTGACGTGTACTCTCTTGCTTTGCCAATATAAACAATGACTACTAAGAGGCGAAAAGTTTTAACATTCCAGAAGATAACGTTTAAGAGAATAGTAAACTGTAGTTTGTTACTTATAACACTAATTTATAATATTATATAATAAATGAAAAAAATGTGCCTCTTCATGATTGATCTATACATTTCGTACAAATAAACTTCGCCCCCCCCCCCCGATCCTGGGAAAACTCCTTGCTACTTACTACAGTATTTTATAACTTCATAATTCTTTTTAAGAACCCTCAACATTCTAAGGCATTGAATATTAGTATGTTTTGTTCCACTATACAAGTAAGTAAAGTTGCAGAGTTGTATCAACTAGGGATGGACACGAGCGAGTTCGAGTCGAGTTTTCGTTAAACTCGACTCGACTCGTAAGAGAAATCTTTCAACTCGACTCGGCAAATATTGTCCAAGTCGACTTTGAAACTCGACTCGAGAAAATTACCTCTGACTCGACTCGTGTCCATCCCTAGTATCAACGTAATCATAATTGCAATAATAATCATCATTATCCTTCAGTTTATTTCATTTATACTTAGTGTCGCCATTTTGAATGCCCCTTTCTCTTCTTCCCTTCCTTTCATATCCTTGTTTACCACTTCTTGTATCTTCTTCGGTCCTGAGGAAGAAAATATCCATCCATCTTATTCGGATGGGATAGGGATGGAATCTATGCATCATCCGGTCATTCACCCAGTAGAACTGAAGAGAAACACAGAGATCTTGTTCAGGATGGCTGTCTTAAGTGAAATTCGAATTTATTGAACGCTCCTGTGGCTGATTCCCAACCAACAACCACTACGCCTAAGTGTCTGTATTTGTCGATTGCATTACTGCATTTTCACGTGGCTCCAGAAGTTAGGGATCTTGCACTCAAAGGAAGGAGCCATTATCTTTGTTTAACATGCCAAGAGTCCCTTGCAGTAAATTGAGACTAGAATGAATCTACACTCCATCATCTCCAGAAACAAAGACTAAAGCTTGTGGCTACGCCACAGCAAGTATATCCGTAATGTCCAATTTGATGTATTTAAATACAAACAAACTTATGAGTGAAACCATTATTAGTTTCTTTGGTAATTTCAGAGTCGTGTTAAATTTCATTTGGCAATGATGGCAATCCATTAACCTTAATTCTATACTTCATAGAAGTTTGAAGATTTGTAGCGGACGATGTGTAAATGAAATGGAATTGAGACTTTGAAAAGAAAGCAAATGGCATTGAAACGAAACTAATTGGATAAGAAATTGAACTTTAAAACGTGAATTAAGGAAATGGAAAACCTGCTGAAATTCAAAACCTAAAAGAAGTTTGGAGTGTTTATCTATTAACACCCAATCCTATTTACTCTGAGATTGGTAGAGAATTGCACTTAACCATTGAAGAGCATAACGCACTCTACAAACAACACTTTTTCTTCATTCAGTGCGTTTACCCGCGGCTGGTTCATTTTAAAGCCGAAATAATAACGGTAGATAACGGCGCCAAATATAAGTTATGTTTCAATCAACGCTTGCAATGATTTACAAAACACTTCGTTTCTCTCTATTAATATTTTCCTTTGTACTTTTCTCCGTGCAGTATTTATAAGCACTATTTTGTTGAGTGGAGCCGCGGTGGCTCAAGGGTAGAGTGGCTTCTCTGGTTCTCTGGTGCTGGGGGTGGTCGGTTCGATCTCTTCTTATACCATATACACTTTGTGATGAACAAACACGTGTGCATGGGTTTACTCGGGGTTCTCCCGTTTCTTCTCACTTTCTTCATTCCACCAATTCATCCCATCATCATCCATCCGACCGGAGCCAAAGCTGCCTAAGGGTCAGTTCTACAATCGACGGCTGAGCTTCTGGCCAGGGCTAAGTTGAGGCCAAGTCATATTTTGGCCAATGAGAGTACGCAAAATGAGACTTGACCTCAACTTAGCCCTGGCTAGAAGCTAGAAGCCGTCGATTGTAGATTCTATTTCGCTGAACTAGCAGTCGCCGACTTTTATATAGATATTACCATGCCATGGAAGTGCTCTATCCAATTGATTTTTATTGACTTCGTCAGTAGTAATTAGCTAACTGTGCAATTAGATGTTGTCAGCAATAGCTAATTTGACAATCTGAGTTGTAGAAATAACAGCTTTGCACTTAAATACTATGTGAATAAGGTAGTTGCAGGTATATTATAGGTTTGTAGTGTATGATGCATACATACGCAGTTGCTTATGAAGATAAAAATGTTTCTTTCTTAAGAAAATATATGTAGGTATCTAGTTTTTACCTTCTTGCTTATTTTGAACTCTTGTGTATGAAAAACAGAGCATCGTTTGCTACAGAGGCGATGAGGACATAAAAAGAAATATATTTAGCTATGTATGTTATTTTCAAAGATTTCATATGTTATTTCCAAATTTCCAAAAAAAATTGATATGTGATTTCCAAAGGTTTGCTAAGTTACTTCCAAAGATTCCTATGTTATCTCCAAAGATTGCTACGATATTTCCAAAGAGGATATTTCCATGTTATTTCCACAGTCAAAATCACCTGGTTTAATAACGTTAAACGAATCAGAGGGAATGTAATTTACAATGAATATTGAAACAATGTCAGACTTTTTTGTCTGAAATATACGTTTGAAACAAACTTGCATTACTTTCCGAAAATAAAAGATAAAACACACAAAATATAATTATTAATAAAAAGTACAACTCATACAGTACTGCTCTCATATATTATAGTTATGATGGGGTTCTTTCTCGGGTTCTCCTTTTGACTGCGTGTTGAAGTCTGCTATGTTGTCGGAATAATTGACATTACTTTGTTCATAGTCTAGTTCCATAGCCGTTACATTCGGGTAAACTTCCATTATGTTGAACACTTCTGTCCGTACATCGTTTTGAAACTTGACATAGATTCTTTGGTGATAGAACTTTAGAATTGCTTTGCTTCTTGACTCGGGAAAAGGCAATGTACAGCACTACATGCATGAAGACGCGTATTCGAATGTTAAACCTTAACAGAGCCGACATCAGCCGCCAACACTAGTTCCATCTAGCGGCTCAGATTCTGATTACGTGCAGGAAAAGAAGTTCTTAAGGAAGTTGTTACTTTAAATAAAAATCAATTTGGTTATTTAATCCCCGAAATGAGTTTTTCCAAAGATAACAGTTTGTTAAATCTCTTTCTGACACTCGAGAAGAGTATCTTTACCCTATTTCGCCAAACTTCTTAAGTCTGTTTTCAAGACAGAATTTACAAATATAGAGCTCTATGAGAAATGCTTGTTTAGTTGTGTTTGATAATTAAGTACGAGAATTCTATCAAATTTCTATATATTATAATATTTATCAAATGTAATGGCATTATATCTTTGCCGTACATCTTCGAAGCAGCTGACGGATCTTGTCAAGTCATAAATTTCTCTGTGGCAGGAGGATGGTAGAGGTCTTGGTTTTACTTCAACGTATGATTCTGACTCTTAACGTACGTGACAGGGAAGAGCATGGAAAGCCTAATTTCGAATTGGAAAAGCTCAGATTTTGAACCGAAAATTTACCGATTGCAAGTCAAGCACACTACCATTGACACACTGTGCTCAGTTGTACGACTATCATTATTGGAATTATGAAACTATGAGTTATTTAGTGGGGTTTTTAATTGTGCATGCTTAAATAACACGTAGCTGATTTATTAGTGGTGCATTCAAAGTTATTCTGCGATCATGAGAATTTAGAAACTTCCACTGAACTGTATTTTAATAAATATTGGTACCTTACCACAGTGTTCGATTTGTAGCGTGAGATGGTTGGGATGGATTTCCCTCTCTCTGCAAACATTTTCCCTGGTTCTGTTTACCTCTAACTTGGGATATGGATTATTCCAAAATATCGAATAATACATATGACACTAATTCTCCCCCCCCCCCCCCCTGGAAACTGCACAAATCGAACGCTGCCTTATCAGCCACAGAACTAGATACCAGACATTTTAGATTTAAAAGACGAAAAATAAAGTTTGTTCTACTGGCAACTAGGGACAATGGTTTCCTAGCTTCAGATAATATTCAATCTGTCGAAATTATAAACGCTTTTGAAGCTGTTGGTAACAAATTAACTTCTGATATAATGAATGCATTGAATTGAGTTCAATGCACCTCTGACTCAGGCCGGTATAGAGTATGGGAGATAATGTGAGAAGAATGTCGCGTCCCACATAGAAGAGTACGTCCTAAGGACGTCCATGGGATAACTCTGTGGGCAATACAAACAGTTCATCCCGTATGGAGGTTCCCTGGATGTCCCCCGGAAATCCGTGCGGGATTTCCTACCTGGAATTTCTATAAATTAAATCGACCTTACTATTATTATTTAATTAATTATAACTATACGAAAGATATGCCTTCGTATAGTTATACGAAGGATTACAGTTATAGTTATACGAAGGATTTATTATAACTATACGTCCCATGGATGTAAACGGGACTTAAACAGGACGTCCTACGGACGTCCCGATATCCTGCCAGGAGATCCGTCAGATATCCCTGGGACGTCATTTTGCTATGTGGGGTAGGACTTAGTTTGAAGGCACCATTTCGGCATTATCCTGATGTGGCTGAGCAAGACCTTGAGAAAAATCTGTCAGAAGGGCCGATCACCGGGATCGATCCCAGGAGCTTACGAATGCGAAGGCAACGCTCTACTGGCACTCAGTTTAATGTATTAATAGACTCAAGGCACCTCAATCCGTGGTGAGCTTTTCAACTTACATAAAATCACTGCATCAGTAATTCATCAAGGAACATTTAGCAGTCTGTGCACTTTCGATACCAAAGGATATTCTCATGACCACCTGTTCAGACTGTCTACTGAGAAGTTTCAGCAGTTAAAGAAAGTACCAGGTCATCGCCTTGTAGCGTCCTTATTTGACCACACCCCGGGAAGAATATCTGATTTTTTCCCCCCTGTAAATATTATACTGTAACAAGAATCATAAAACTTTTGAATGTCTTTGTCAAGGACATCTATCATTTCTTTCTCACTCGTGTGCGTGTGCATTTGTCTGTGTTTAATACATCATGATTTGCAACTTCTCCCTTACATTTAAAAGACAAATCTTAACTATATTTGCAATTTGCTTGTGTTGCATCAACCCTCTCTCAAAGCAATATGTTGTCAATGTTCGAACACACTTTATTTTTACCAATCATAAACCTCATCCGTAAATAACACATTGGATTTCTGATGATCAATCATTTCTCCTCCAAATTCAACTGGCCTATGCTCACGAACGACTCATCGCAGGAAATCCGTAGGGAGAAACTGCAAAGATGTGTCATCGTGTAAAAATAATAAAGCAAAATAATATAACCTGACTTTATTTCCGTGAAGTGCGTTAAATATCGCAAATGCGTATAACGAGATAAAAAAAAAATGTAACGTGACTGCTGTCAGGTCAATTTTCTTGACATTTCTACGCTAATTATTTGGTCTGGCGAGGCATTCTAGTCTGTAATCTAAGGTTCTGGTTTACACCCTCCAATTCAATACCGCAAGTTCGCGACAAAGAGGTAAAAGAAAAGATGAGATGGAATACTACGAACTGGTTAACAGAGAACCATTTTGGTTCACAGAATCTTTTATTATTTCGCGTGCACTGTCAATACCATTGAAGCGAAGAACACACACACCTTAATAACAACACGCAAATAAAAGGCATTTATTGCTTTAAACATCTTCAGTTCCCTCCTCTTCTCAATAACTGAAGTAAAAGAAAGAAGACCTTTTGGCACAGGTTCGCTACCTTTCAATTTTGCTTTTATCTTCTTCTTCAGTTAACTTTGTTTTAAATGTGCTCAGTACTTTGGCGGATTGCATGTTTCATTTCGTTTTGATACCGCATACCAATGATTACTAAAACAGAAAGAAAACAAATTGGCATTCACGAACTGAAATGGGAAGATGAAATCAAGGCATTGTGTCCAAACTAGGAATGATGAATACGGAGTTGTCTTCAAAGAATGATGGCCGCAGATGCGTTCTTCGTAAATGAGCTTCTTCCGCTTAACAACGGCACCCACGCGTAAAGAACTTGACTAAATCCGTTGTTTGTAGTTACGCGAACAAACTGTATGATCCTTCCTTGGCCGCAAAGATGTTTCCTGTAAAAAACTGGGTGTGTTCATCGGATGCCACCATCACTCTCATAGTGATGTCACGTAACAGTATACCTTCTCTTTTATTCTCGTACATATGTAACTGTCTCAGCAGCCTACTTCTCTTTCTGGTTACTAAATATGGATGAGCTCTCTTCAAATGGATCTTTCAAAACAGAAGATGTGGTCAAGCAATGACCTTCACTTATACGTAGGGCTACGTCATTCAGATATGTTCGTAACCATTTTAAGACAACAATTTCAAAATTTTATAATTCGTTCGTGTACTCTATTACAGATGTACGTAATCAAAATCTTTTATATATGAAAATATTATAGTTTAAAATCAAACTATGAATCAATTTATTTGTGGTATACCGGGAAACCTATTTATGTACGTTTCTTTTAATATCTTAGAACAGTTTCCGAACATATTGTGAGCATATTAGACAGTGACATATTGGATATTTGTTTATTATCGCTTCTTATTTATTTGCTCAAATTAATTTGCAGGAATCGTAGCTATCACCTACGCCCGTCACATGTCAGGGATGACGTCTCTCGACGAGCCTTATTTTGGGAGAAAAGATTGGAATACCGGTAGTGATTGAAGTATCAGGAGCCTTAATTAAAGTATCATATAGGCATTTTCGGAAAACCTTGAACATCATTCAGCATCAGGAATCAACTCATGTGCCTCCCCAGTGCCGATCAGGAGTTTGTAACGTTAACCAGAGGTCCATAAGAATGGGAAAGCACTGACCCCAGTACATTTGTGGTGAAATCAGTAGCGAACAAATTGATTTTCAATTTAAGGCGAATTTTAAGAATAGGCGAATTTTAAGGCGGGTTTAACACCCAGTCTTATATACATTTTGGACAAGTTTGCGGATATCCGAAAATGCTTATTTAAAGTTGCATTCTTTTGGAAGTTTATATGTATGGGATTTCAGTCTACGAAAGTATAACATTATTTTTACGATTGCTTTTTTGTATGAACTTAAGGCCTCTATGGATCACCATGTTCTAAATTTTACTTTATCCAAGAGTGAAGAAATGGGAAAGCCTTGATTCAAGGTACCACCTCAGAATTTACCTGATATAGCTGAATGAAAACTAGATGAATTGTAGGTCAGGATGCTGATCCCAGCATACGATCGCAGAACGTCATAATTTTAAGGCGAGTCAGAAACGATATTTCCAAGTTTCGTCCACAAATGATTATAATTCTAACATATTACAACTACAACAAGGCTATTCTTCTCGTCACAAAAATAAAGAAACTATATCTTGAAAACAAGGTAAAGTTTAAACTATAAAAAAGATTCTGCCAGACCTGTCCCTCTGTGGGGAATGTCACCCCCAAATTCTCGAGCGCACCCCAACTTTATTTTTTTTACGCTAAAAATCGATATGAACCGTAAAAACTTCATACACCCCGCTCAATTTTGAATTTACACTCCCCCAAACTGAAAATCTTGACAGAATCTCTGCTCTTGGCCATGACAAAACATACCAAGTATTAAACAAATCGAGAGTATAAAATCTAATATACGTAGTTCTTCTGTCTTATTTTTATGCCCGAACACCTTCGAATATTAACTCTTATTTGCAGAGCATTTCTACTGTTTAATATCTCTTTATGTAACTTACAGCTTCTTCCTTTTATTGAAATGCCTGATTTTAAAAATATTTTTCTTTTTTGTTTTAATAGAACCTAGACATGCATCCGGGCCTCTGATAAAGTCAAGACAGCCAATAATAACAAATCCACGGCAGTTACAACAATGGCAAATTGCTGTCATGGTACCGCCATCAGGATTACAACAGCAACAGGGACAGCAAGGACAGGTTCCGCCACAAGGACCTCCACCACAAGGTGCTGCAGGATCCCCGCCATTCAGCACAGTCTGGATTCAAGTTCCAGCTCAGTATGGAACAGGATACCCATCTCAACAAGGATCTTCCGGAGGCTACCCTTCACAACCTAGTGGAGGATACCCATCTCAACAAGGCGGAGGATACCCGTCTCAACAAGGTGGAGGATACCCATCTCAGCAAGGTGGAGGATACCCATCTCAACCCACTGGCGGTTCTCCATCCCAACCTAGCGGAGGTTATCCTTCACAACCTACTTCGGATGGCAATCAACCTCAGTCCACCCAAACTAGTGGTGGCTACCCATCCCAACCAAGTCAACCGAGTGGAGAATATCCACCACAACAGACACAACCTGCAGGACAACCAAGTGGAAATGGAAACCAGCCTCAGCAACAACCAGACTATGAAGCATTACGTAAATACTGTAAAGCACCTCGTGGACAATTTGTGAATCCCAATCACTGCAGTAAATATTACAACTGCTGGGATGAGGTGGTGATCGAGGAAACCTGCCCGCATGGTCTTGTGTTTAATGAGGAGAAAAACTACTGTGATTATCCTTTCAATGTAGACTGTGGTACAAGAGATACATCCGGTAAGTTAGTTTCTACAGTAGTTGCTAATACTTAACAGATATAACACGAAATATAGAAGAAATATAAAGAGGTACAAAATAGAAAATACGAAAATAAACAAAAATAGAAAATAGAAAAAAGTACAGAAAATAGAACGGATAGAAAATAAAATAACTGTATCTTAGAATTTAAAAAATGATAGCGAGTAACAAAACTGTTAAACTACTACTACTACCAAGTAATAATAATAATAATAATAATAATAATAATAATAATAATAATAATAATAATAATAATAA
>JAGDQP010008743.1:0-15089 GCA_022664845.1 Lepisma saccharinum | reverse complement strand
AATAATAATAATAATAATAATAATAATAATAATAATAATAATAATAACATGTATCAAAATGTTTTCACTCGTATATTGATGCAAGGTCTGTCGAAAAGAAACCGAACTTTATTTATAACTCGTCAGTGAAACAAAACATATGAAAATCAATTATGATTGTTTGCGTCGGTGATTTGACTTTTACCCTCCTACTTTGGTGAAAGCTCTGCGGCCATGACTCGTGCAGTAGAGTGAATGTGCATGTGTGTTAGACCAATGTCTAGTTTCTGCTAGTTGACAGTAAAAAGGAGCTGGAAGAGGAACATGTATGTGTGGAACTCCGTGAGAAATCGTGAAATATCCTCACACGTTCAAGTGAATTGGATTCAATGTTCTTTATGGTCTTCAGGAATCTAAGGCTTAGGCCGGGATAGGGGAGCGGAAAGGAATTAGGAAGGTACCAGCTAAGCTGAAGGTACCATCCCGGTATTCTGGGTCTTGGTGTGACTGAGGGAAAACCCTGCAGAAACCTTAGTCAGGCTGGTCGGCCAGTGGGACACCCCGTATTCTAAGCCAACGCTCTACCACTGAGCCACAGCCGCTTGGCCACACCTTCAGGTATTCCATATGTTACAGTAAGGGTGTGCTAAGATTTGTTTAAGCTGTATTCAATGTTGCGAAAAGTCATAGCAGCCTAAAAGCATGAGCCCATCGACTGTGCAGGTATATGTTGATTGTGTTTGGGCATCGTTCACCACGAGTTTATCCCACGTGGTCACACAGTTCGTGCGAATGTCCCAAAGCGTTTATGAGTCAAAACTGCGACTAAAGAGCTGTGAACAGTGGAAAAACGAAATCTAGATACAGCATCACGACAGCACACGAACAGACTCATCGTTTCTTGTCCGTCAAATTTTGGCTAAACATGAGACGACTATGGTCCCCACAGAGCCGCATTCATGGAATTTGGCCTCCTCTGTGGACTTTTTCCCAGATTGAAACTCACACTGATATTCACCGATTTCAAACCATAGAGGACATGCAACAAAATTTGTCATGTGAACTACAGGGCTCTTCCCACATCGCGTTCCAGAACGCCTTTAAGAAGTAAAAACAAAGCTGGGGACAGTATGTGTGTCTATCCACAGAGGAACGGAGTACTTTACAGGCGACAGGACCGAAGCATTACAGTAATTCAGTTTTCTTCAAAGTTCAGTTCCACTTCGGACATTTTGTATATGAAGAACTAATGTCTCAAATATTAGTAACATGGACATGTCAATGTAGAAATTTAAAAGCGTTTTTTAACGTTTAAAGATATCTTTAGAGTTCTTTTTTAAGAAACGAAATAAGTTTATTAAACAAAAACAAAAAAACAACAAAGAACGTTTGTTCTTGTAATGGTACATATAAATTTTATGGACGTTACAAGTGACATGTATGTGGGTTTTAATGTTTACTTTATTGCAAAATTTAATTCCTATGAAGAACATAATGTCAGAAATACTCACATGAACAACGTTGTAAGCAACCAAAGCTAAATTTTAAAGTGGCAATCGCAGTAGCGGCTCGTGACACAAATAATAGGTGAAGTACTATCAGAATCCATCAACAAGCTCTTACTATCTTTGTTCCTTAACATTTATCCTGAGATTTCTGGGCTTAGACAGGATACTGATAATGCCCCTATCCGCTCGTAGATGATGTTCACTAACTTTCTGGCCCAGTTAATACTCATTAATGCCTATTTAGTTAATGCATATCAAATTAAGTGAAGTTGGACTTCACTAACTTCACCTGATGAGCCGCCACTGGATAATCGGCCATATTACTTTCTGTTATATCGTTTTTCTTCCAACACAGATTTTCTTATGTCGTCTTGCTACTAATTTCTTTTCTAACCTTTTTGTATCAAACCTTTCTACTTTGTACTTTTTTTTAGTGTTTTTCTCTCTGTTAGTTCCTCCTAATTTTTTTTTCTTTGCTAAATGTTTATGGTATTATTTATCATTTTCATAAATAATGTTACTGATGAATTATACATTATAGTAGCTATATGATTCTCTTGCAAGAGCGCCCATGTTGTGATTTTCAGGGGAAAGGGGCAAGGGCAACACCAAACCCATACAGCCATCTTTTTTAAAGCTTTGACTCACATGACCCCTCATTTTATGCCATATTAGTATAATTTTCTCTGGTTGGAGGGGGGGGGGCAAAGGCCCCCTTAGCCCCCTGATGGGCGACCTTTTTCTCTTTTATA
This sequence comes from Lepisma saccharinum, assembly GCA_022664845.1. Taxonomy (NCBI): domain Eukaryota; kingdom Metazoa; phylum Arthropoda; class Insecta; order Zygentoma; family Lepismatidae; genus Lepisma; species Lepisma saccharinum. The sequence goes on along the minus strand of JAGDQP010008743.1, from coordinate 12,850 downwards.
GTATTATGATACTATATACAACGTTTTGAGAGAGTATCGTTATTATTGTTCAGATTCAGCACTTAAAGAGCAAGAAAATGTCCAGTATACATTCAGGACGGGCGTAAGCCATAGTGCTGTTATCGCCCATAAAATTCCTTTTATCTTTATCTTATCCAGTATACATTTAGAACTGAATAGCGTAGATAGCAGTATCTATGATTGATACCTGTACCTTTTGTTGATTGGTAAAAGTTTTACTGTCTCGTTTAATTACAACAAGTAACGTTTCGCTTAACTAATACCAATATCTGTATTCAGATTGCTTCCTTATTTTATAAAAACCAAAGCCAACCAATGCTTCACATCTTCTTCTTTCCAGTTGTTTAAATATTTAGTTTCGGTGAACTTTGCTGCACAAAACCTGGAGTGAAGTTGCTTCATATAGGCCTTCCTTCGTTCAAACTTTCCCAAGTACCAGGAAAATTTGGACCAAAACTTTTCTGCATCTTTGCAGAAGATTCAAGAACATCTGTTTTTCGGTCAGGTGACTCTAATTTTTTTTCTGTCTTTCATAAATTCTGGTAACAAAATTATTACTCACTTAAAAATTAATTTTAATATATTTACAGAGCTCAGTGAAACTCCTAGCAGTAGCGAGTGTCCTACAGCTTGGGGATCCTACAGAAGCCCAACAAATTGCAGTGTCTTTTTCGTTTGTGTCGCAAGTAGAGCTGTACGGTTTGAGTGTCCCAGTGGTCTTCAATACAATGAGGTAAGTTATCTTAATTGAAATGACAATATATTTGATAATTTAGTGTTTGTGCCAGGGGCGGATCCAGGATAAATATTTGGGGGAGGAAGGGGGCGGTTCGAACTCAAAACAAGGTAAGAGTGTATTGCAAAGAAAAAGTCAAACAACTTTAGAAAAGAAAACACAGCTCTTCTGTAGAATTAGCTTGTTTAAAATTTGATACTGGTGGATTACAAATAATAATAATAATAATAAGTAGAAGAAGAATGCCTTTTTAATCAAGACCTTTCAATCCCTATTCATACGCTAGTTTTTATTACTTCCTTCTTTTCCTTGCTATTTTCAATTGTACTTGCATGTAAAATGCACGACTAACCTATGTGAATTACAATTTTTGGAGTAACTTAATATTTTAACAAATGCAATATAAACACGCTTGATTCAAAATAAAAATATATGTAATTACTAATGCTTGATTAGTTCGTACGACAGGTTTAGTTGTTGTAAACACAAAATAAACAGTCTTGACTAAACAAAGGAAATGCACAAAAGAATCAGTTCCCGTCTCACGACACTTTACAAAACAAATTCCAGCTTGCGTTGTCGCAAAGCAGCGAATTTATCTACCAGTTTCTCAACATCGATATTGATTTCACGATGGACATATATGAGAGCTAGGCCAGTCAATCGATCTTGACTCATCCGACTTCGAGTCCAGGTTTTCAACAAACGAAGCGTAGAGAAAGTTCTCTCTGCCGTGGCAATGCTCACAACTAAAGTGGTGAGAATGTGAAGGGCAAGATGATTAACAGGATATTGTTCAGAGTCACAAATGAAATGCGCGTCCAAAAAGTTATTTTCCTACTTTTCTTCTCTAGCACGGCGAAACGATGACATTTCAACCTCTCCAATAAACTTCGTCATGGATTTGTTCGTGAAAGATGACAAAAATTCAGATATTTCCTTTTGCCTCTCCGTACTTATTTCCTGATGAAATTCAATGTTCTCTGGAAGTAACGATAATAAGCTAACGCATTTTAAGTTTCCTTTCGAGAATCTACAATTTATATCCGTCAGGATCAAGAACAGGAATATACACAGAACGTGTATAATACTCCTCGGGAGAGTCGGCTGGCACGTTGCTTCGGATGGTTTGTCTTGAACACTGGCGCTTCACTGAGATTCCCATGGTCGAATCAATTGTTCGCATCATTTCTGTCGCTTCTTGGAAAAAGAATATCAAATTCCATTTCTGCATTTTCGCGCTTACGAGTTAATGCATTGCGTAAACATTCGATCAACGTTTCTGCTTCGGGAATGGTCAAGGTGTGTTTTTTATGGCAATCCAGTGGCTACAGGAAAAAACAAGGATGTTAATTCTGCAAAGGTCAGAAGTCCTTTGACAAATTCTGGTGATTCCATGGAATTAAAGAAGTTGAATGGCTTTGATCCTGAAGTATCGTTCCAGGAAGAAATCACTAAAAGCGCATTGTGTACGTCTTCATATATGGTAAGAGATTGCGAAACAGCGTCGCATCGATCGATCCAACGCGTTTCAGATAAAGACCTCAGTTTTTGCTGACATTCCATTTTCAGGACTTAAGTACGTTTAGCAGACTGATGGAAGAAAGCTACAATTTCTTTCACTACTCCCACAGAATTTCTTACTTGTATCCACTTTGCATGCAGCACTAAGGGTTACATTACAACTGTGATTGAAGCACGGACAATGAATAGCATTTTCGAACACTCTTTTTCGAAGAATTGACAGCACCACGCAAATTGGAAACCACAGTGGAGCGGTTATCAGTAGCAATTCTGACACAATTCATTGGGTCCAAATCAAGATTCTCAGTAACGAAAGACGCAACAGCCTCTGCTAGTTTTTCTCCAGAAAGTTTCGGTTCATCTTGAGTCTCGCAGTCACCATACACGTATTCATGAAGAGATTATAAAGAAAACCATTAGGTCTATTTGCTTTCTACACCTATCAAACTGGCATTTCTAAAACAGGACTATTGACAAACACTTGCTGACAGATATGATTTATAGCTTATTGTCTGCCAATTGTTAACAAGAAGCAGAGATCGGTTTTGAGAACGGAGGGAGAGCGCAAAATATAGCATTTTGAAAAGAAAGAACAGAAATGACCACCTGAGTTTTCGAAGGTCTTGCTTGCGAATTTTCTGAGCAAGAACGCCAAGCCAAGTAATTTCTTGCGATGTATTGCTTCATTTGACTTCTGCAATCTTAAAAAAGTAAGGTCTACCTATTTTAGTTTTTATTTTACATTAATAATACAAAGTTGAAACAATCAAGAGCTCCAACTCTGGGATGGGTTTTATTTTATTTTTAAAATAAAAACGTATCCTATTTTGGGGAGGAGGTGGATCACCCACCCACCCCTTACTGGATCCGCCACTGGTTTGTGCTAATCTCTGTTTTGCAAATTACTCTGTGTACATCTCGTAAGGTTTTTGTATACATTCAGAGAGACTTGCTGACAAAGAAAAAGTCTAGCTTCTTCCATTTTCTAGATACTTTATCATTTTATTCATTCATGAATTTTACGAAATTTTATATAATATTTCCTAGCCTTTATTCTCATGAATGATGATGGTTCAGGGCTAATGAAAATTTAATAATAATAATAATAATAATAATAATACTCTAAGATAAAGCATGTGGAGTAAGTACCTGCTTAGTTGTACAACACATCTTTTTCATTTCTCGAAATAAAACACTTTTAGAAATTTTATTGTGTTCTTTTATTTTACCAAACCAGACGATCATTTCACTAGCTTTCTTATTAACATTGTCAGGACTACGTCCTGTCTGCCTTATATAACGCATCATATTTGCATTTTATTGGCCTCGCATCTTTTGATGTTCTGAGTATCTGCTTAATTTCCTTATTTGGAACAAACATACCGTGTATATTATATTCTATAAGTATGTTGTTTAAATCATTATCAATGCCTTTCACATCCGGTAAAAACGCTAAATGTTCATTTCCATCACTCTACGTGTCACCATTTAGCGTAAAATAAAACTAATATAACTCATCTAGGGTATAAATTAAAACTAATATAACTACTTATCTAGGACATAAAAAAATAACAGAATTCATACAGTCCATTGGACACCGTCAGGTGGTAAAAAAGATAAAACTTACAGAGCTGTGAACAAGACTGTTTGCTTTCCACTAAATTCTTGACCATACCTTCTCCGGTTGAGCCACACGACGAAGTCCAGTGGACTCTACGTAATCCTGTGAATGATTAATTAATTCATTATATCTTAGGTTTCTTGTTTCTTTTTCTTTTTTTAACTGAGCTAAACACGCATAGAAATCATATTTCGCATATATATTTTCACAAATATCACGAGATAAATTTTGGGATAAAAGTTTTTATTGGTTTTTACATTATTTTAAGTGGTCAAAATTACTTTTTTTCTGAATATATGTGTATTTCTATCCTTTCAGGAATTAGGTGTATGTGATTACGCATATCGTGTACCGTGCAACTCATCAGAATCCCAACAACCACAACAAGATCAGCAGTCTCAACAATTACCAACACAGTCACAGTCACAGCAACAGGTGAATCAGCCTACACAACAACAATTAACTCTAATCAGCCAAAAGCCAGTTTCACAATCTCCTAATGAAATAAAGAAGGTGCCAGCTAGTAAGTATAAAGTGATTTCATAACTTGAAACGAAGATATAATATGGATATAGAGATTTAATATAGATTCAATATAAATTTAAAGTTCTAGAATCCACAAAATAAACCTATGAATTGGTTAAATTCATCAAACATAAGAGTAAGCTTGTGACTATTATCAAATATTGATGTAACACTATTGAAACGTGCCACATTTTTTTTATTTCACCTGCAAAGAAAACTGACAAAGGCGATACCTGCGGACGACATTTCTTTTATTCCCTCAAGTTTTTAACCTACCCTTTTTCACTTGAAGTAGCCAATGCATCAATTGGCGAAACTTGTCGTGTTTTTAATCGCCATTCTATTAGACAATACGATGGCAGCGAGGATGGTGTACCATGTTGAAGTTAAGCGCACAATCTTTTAGTTTACTAAACTGTTATGGATCCCTACTCCATTTGTAAAAAAAAGAAAACATTTCTGGTTCTGTTTTCCAAAATATCCTCCAAGTAAAATACGGGGAGAATTTTTATGTAGCATATCTGAGAGAAATTCTTCCCTCTGTCACCAAATTGCTCAAATCGAACACTGACTTTGGTATCCCAATACTAGCAATAATACCATCACTAGTATCGAAAACCAATGGAAGTAAGTTTCATTTCCAACCTCACAAGTAGATATCTTACAAGACTAAGTGACTATTTCTTATTGACATGATATGTTCTAGAACCCTAGCAATATAATTTTAGAATGTATAGAGGTAAAATATTTCTTTTTAAGACTTTTGTATGTAAATGCATGCACTTGAAATTAATACTTAAGCCAATTCTTGTAAGGTCAACAAGTAAAAGTTTGGTAATCCGTCTCGTATCTTGTAGCTCGCTACTAAAATGTGTTGTTTTCTTTCTTTTTATGTGGATTTATTGATCGCTTTTTTATTTCTTTTAGGTTTGGCTAGTTTTTTTTTACTATTTACCGGTATATTTAATTTAATTCTTTAGTGGTTAGTTGTTTCTTTCAAGCATATCGCTGTTTTTGAGTTATTGTGTCTTCGTTAGTTCTCGATACTTTTATCTGGTTGTTTATGTTTTCTGGTTTACTCCTATCTGCTTTTTAGCGTTGGATTCTGGTTATTTATGTTTCTGAATAATTTACTTTTTCACACTTGTCCAGCGTTACGTATCCTATTTTTTCTGCTTCCATTATTGTTTTGTTCTTATTTCTACTGATCTGTTTGCTTTTTTCAAATTTGTTTTACTATTATCTGATTTTAAAATTTTATGTCGTTTATCCTTAGTTATGACAGTAATAGATGTCGTATGTTTGCTCGTGACCTATTTATTAATGCTTTTATTAAGGTTGGTAAGGGGACTTTCAATCTTGTTTTCTGCAAATTTATTTTTTCACATCGAAACAGAATGTGATTTACATTACCCATTAGAGATTTTTCACTGCAGGCGCAATATTCTGAACTTAGGATTTTATCTTGAATAAGTAAGAACATTTAGAGAATAATTAATTTTAGCAGCAAACAATAAAGTTGAAGCAACAAAGGAATAACGATACTTGAATTTAAACAATTTGTTTTCATTATAAACAAGGATCAATTAGCCTTTTTTGTTTGAAATAGTATTAACGATTCTTGAGGGGGTAGTTGTTATGAGTCAGTTATTGTCGTCTACGGCCACTTTGTGGTCACTGATTCCTAATTTTATTTTAGTTTCACTGCAATCATCATTCAATATAAAACAAAAGAGGTAACTCATCATTCATCCATGTGAAACATGATTATTTCATAATTACAAACAAATAAACAATACTTAAAGCTTTCACGAGGCTTTCACTGTGTATTATCTTTTAAAGCCTTTCGAGCTTTCCGTCAACATGGATGCCAACTCTTCCAGTACTTATTATGTAAATTTCAAATATTCTATTCTTGATTTTCCTGGATCTAATTTAAAACTGTATTTTTTTCGTTAAAGTTGTGATCATCTACAGTAGTTTCAGAAGATTTCATGCTTTTTTACTTAAAGTAAACGTGCTGCAAAGTTTGAAGTGCAAATACGATACTCGTTAACTTGATGCAAAGTTACTGCAAACGTACCAACCATGATATTCCACATGTATATCCTTGTAGCAAGTGTACCAGAACACACACACACACTTCTGCAAGTTTGTAAAGTGTCAACGAACACTTTCGTTTTTAAGTTTGTTTCATGTTTAAAGTATCATGTCAAGCAGTCTGTAAACTTGCATACTTGACGTGTCGAACTGGTTGCAAGCCTTACTGTAAGTACCCAGTGCTCTTAGGGAATATTCTGCTTTGGTTCAAACTTTCTTATCACATTTTTACTGTTAAGAACAGCATCTAACAAGGTGAGAGAAATCTGTAGAGTTTGAGGTATTAGAGTTGATATAACTTCTTATTTCTGGGTAGAATTGTGATGTGAATTGATATTTAGGTAGAGAACTCTTAGTATGAATATTCAAAAAGAAGCTTCGTTTGTGCTATTTTAAAAATATTTTTTATCTCCTATGAACATGCATGTTGCGCTAGCAGGATTGAGAAATTTCATTTAAGTGTGTATCCTCCGTGTTAATTGTTCACTACAAGAAGTTCACGGAATATACACATGTAGATAATGTTTATTTTTTTATATCAAGATCAGATACAGTAAGGCTGCCTCAGGTCACTCTTATTAGCACTTTCTTTATCGTAGCACTTTTTGTTTGTGTTCTATTTGTCCATAACAATAGACCCTTAGTCGATACCGCTCAAGTCTAATGTTTGTAGAGATTAAAGTTCAATTTATTCCGAAAGTGTCTTCTCCTAAACTTAAAGGGGATGCCAGATTTTTTATAATTTGAAATATTGCTTAAAGACCAATAGGTATAATATACTTGTCTTAGTAAATTATAATGAACAAGTATAAAAAGGAACACATTTAAACTCTAAAAATATATTGAACGTAAGTATATATTAAAAAATAAAACATGTTCGAGTAATAATGAATTTCTTTTTGTTCCAGGTTTATTGAATCCCAGCGAAGTGCGATGTCTAGACAACTCAGTTTATAAACTCAATCCTAGTTGTACATCTGTAGCTGTCTGCTGGAATTCAATCCCTACTGTTATCCATTGTCCGGAAGGAACAAAATTCGACATGCCCTCACAACGTTGTGACACCACACTAAGAGCTCGCTGGTAGGATTTAGTTTTTTGCTTGCTGTAAAGTTTAACAATGGTTAAGATATTGAACAATCAATGAGCGAAATCGGCATGATATTTTCACCTCGAGAAAATGGGACCAAATTGAACAAATAAAGTAAAAGGTTTATCCGCGACTTGCAAATTACTGGTACCTATCTCTGGTCTTGCTTAATATCATACCGCATGGATGTGTTAGCAAAAGAAAATCGGTGCTTACTACACATGCAATTTCCAGAAGAGGTTCCTTTATTATTATTATTAATAATATTATTATCAAACTTTCTGTAGAGCTGAACTATCATCATCATAAACTCTGATTAGGAACATGTTACATAAGAATAGGTAAATAAATTGTGTAGGTAAGTAAAAATCCACCTAAGTAGGAAAAGAAATAAATTTATCAGAATACAATTTACAGACAGTTATTCAATATTGGAGGATTGGTACTATGATGGCCTGCTTTGAAACTGTATAGTTTATACATAGTTTTCAACTTGGTCGCCATAATGTCAAAGATTCTGTGATGGAACATTGTGTATTAGCTATGTTGATTCTGATATATTTCCATTTTTTTTTCATATGTGTTAATTTTTTATCTACCGATGTAATTTTACCTTAACTTACTCTCTAATCTGATCTCCTGATGATGATGGTTGATAATAGTCATTGGACATAAAAGAACTCCGGAGTTCTGCATGCTTTTGCACCAATCGCAATATAGCATCATCTAACAATCAGATCACACACATTGAAAGATTCGTCAACGAAACACACTACATTATTACAAAGACACGAACATACCTACTATTCTCGTGATATAAGTAAGTTTTGAGCTCGTGTAAGTGACATGTTTCCAGTTTCTTTCCTTTATATTCACCCCTCTTTTCTTGTGCCACGTTTTAGAAGTTAAATTTACACAAAGAGTAACTAATCAAGTAAATTTCTATATGGTAAAGGATGGCATCAGAAAACTAATGCCAACTAAACCACCTATCTAACTTGCCTGTTTCGGTTTTCATGGAAAGGCGGAGATTATCTTCAAAATATTATTTTTTCACAAGCTTGTAATGTACAAATCTTGTGTTAGTTTATGGAATGAAAGTGTTAGTTTTCTTTTTATTAACCTCAACCATTTTTCTTTTTCGCCTACTGATCATTCCTTATCTGCTTATCATAATTTCTAAAATTTTATTTATAGTTTTTAAGGCAATTCTGTCTAAGACCGACATGTCATACTAAATAAAAACATGCAAAAACTATATTTGTTATAAGAAATAAATATTATCAACTGAATCCCAGAAAATCTCGGTGAAATATTGAAACGAATTCTGCAAAATATTGTGCATTATATAAGTTGCGTTATGAATAATCCAGGATAATAGTTAATAAACAGGATCTACCGGAGTGTGTTTTAGTATAGTATATCTTCTAATTTTGGATCATGAATCGCCACTGAATAGAACTGTCCTAACATGTTTTCCACAGAATTAAATATTAAAAGCCTCTTTATGTTAATGAAAAGATTTAATCGAATTTAATTACTAATGTTATTTACGTTGTTTCTTTTCAGCTAACTAACGTTACGGATGCTGCATTGTATACCATGGCTCATCGACGTACACGAACTGACTACATACACGAACTGACCACATTTAAAAAAGACTGTGCGAATGATGTATTAGTATGATTGAGTTGAATGTAACTTTTTTTTTACTCACAAACGTTTGCTTTAATAACAATACTGTATAAGGTACAAAATAAACACTTTTTTATACATTAAAACTTAATTTTTTATTATTCTTGTATCTTACCGTGTCTTACATTCGAGTCTTACTTTCCTATCTGACACAATAAACAAACTGCTTTTCATTCGTACTCACTTTCCGCCAGAATTTAGTAAAGGTGAGTTATTTTTTGAATTCCGTGCAGAATGAAACTAGATCCTCATCCGGTATTAGAGCTTTGCTGGTACGGTTGTTTATTTGGAAAAAATGAAAAAAAAAAACTTCCAGCCCAACTCCACCCAAATCATCTACTGTCTAGTTCTGAGTTCTTCAGCCGCGAGGGAGGAGTCGTAGCGTGATTATGGGTGGGAAGACACTTTTAATACCCAATACGAGGTAGGGAGTGAAACCATGAATCGTCGCTGATTGGTAGTGCACTTCCCACTTCACCCCGCGCGCTAGCTAAGACCCCTCTCAGAAGTCTACAGAACTCGGAACTGCACAGTAGCAGAAATCCCCCCCTCCTCCCGAAAAGAAGCGATCAACTTTGGTTGTGTTGACAATTTATCATTCACCTGTTGAACTGCTTTAACGTAAAGTAGTTTACCAATACTTTCTTCTGATAATGAAAAGGATTAAAAAAATATTGATTCTGAAGAGGACTACAAACTATCGCAGAATAGGTAGACACGAAGAAGCTGATGGTAACTAAATGAACAGAAAATTTCAACATGACAACACGATGGATGTTAATACCTGTTTTCTCACAAGAAACCTTGTGTGAGGTAAATATTGAAATTAACACAAGAAAATTTTACGACCGACGAAGTTTCCTTCAGAAACACGCTCTCTTCTTCCTCGACAAAGCTTAGGTCAAAAATAGAGTCATGAATATTTTGCAGCGTTGGGGAGATACACTTGAAATAGGATAATTTTAACGTACGAAAATCCAGAAGTTGATCTAAAAACTTTGGTAACACATGCACAAATCCAATGGTAATAACAAATATCTGCATTATACTAATTTCTTGTAAAGAAATTAGCGCTAATTAATAAAGGAGTTAAGCAAAACAGATATTTTCTAAAATACAAACTGGTAACCACTGACTTTCTTGACGGACGGTTACTGACAGTTATTATTGTCTGTTGGTATACATATTTACTTGTACGTTGTCCATTGCCTTCATGATGATATAGTATTAGTTTGAAATTTTTCAATTGTCTGAAGCGGGATTTGAATCTGGGACCTTTTGATTTGTAGTCTGCTACTCTAACCATTATGCTATGAACGCATCTTCCGAGTGACTAATATTTTACTGTTTTTGAAATAAAGGCATGTATATAAACTTGAATTCGTTACTGTAATGGCTCACTTAATCTTGTGTCAGAACTATGAAGACTGTTTTGTTGATTTTCCTCTCTCGTCCCGTCCTGTCAGTAACTTGACAACAACACCCCTCACAGCACAAGTATGTCCAATAAACATCCTGGGGTACGTACAGTGGATGTTCATTTGAGGTCCGAATATGGACAAAAACGTATCGTAACGTACATAAAATGGATGTCCCGTAACATCCGTGTACATTACTCGTTAAATCCAAAGATAGTTAATAATCACTTTCTTAACACGCTACATTTTCGAAGACCACGTCTGTACAATGTGAATCCGGTATCAAAATAAGCAAATTGCATTGCAGCAAAGTATATTTCTAACTCCAGTTACAATTGAAGAGTTATACACTCACATTCAGAAGCTGTCCAATACAAATTCATCAGGTCTGGATGAAATTCCTTTACTGTTAAAGGTGTATACATATAATTGGAGACTGGCTTTGCTATCTTATAAATAGTTCTTTTGAGTCAGGGGTTTTCCAAAGCAGGATAGAGGAAAAAATATATCGATACTTCATTCTTTGATTTTATATAAAAAAGTTTCAGATACCTTAAATAAGAGCCAACATGCCACAGGTGTATCTAGATTTTTCTAAGGCATTTGACAACGTGCACCACTTAACTTTCTTTAACGAAACTAAATCAGAATCGAATCAGAAGTGCATCATATGATTGGTTTTTATCGTACTTGAGTAATAGAAAGCACTTAGTACAAATCTCTAGGACTCTTAATGAGAGAAAAATGGCTTTCCATTATTCAGTGACTGAAATTAACAAGAGTGTTCCACAGGGCTCTATCTTAGGACCTATGCTAATTCTATTGTATATAAATGATTTATCTCAGTTCATAGATGCAGGAAGCATTGTTTTGTACGCTGATTATGTAAATGTCTTAGTAACTGGAAACACTCATCTGGAAGCAGAAAGTAACTTAAAATCAATGATTGCGAGATTAATAGAATGGACTTCAATAAACACTCTGAATAGAAATGCAAATAAAAAAAATTCCTAAATTTTCATTTCTTTTCACCGATCGTTTATGTTTTCTCTTATAATAGTAAATTCTTTAAGTCTAGAATACACTTCTAAAAGTAAATTGTTAGGTGTAACTATAAACGAAAAGCTAAAATGGAATGATTACATTCTTGAACTTAATAAAAAAAAACTTAATAGTATCTGCTTCATCATATATAAATTACAAGTTAAAGTCTCTAGACAAACTCTGCTCTCATTGTATTAAACAAAATGCTATGCTCTTATTAGTTTGGAATAATATTTCGGGGTGCAACACATCTTAGTGTAAATACTTTTCGTATACAAAATAAGGTTATTTGAATTATTTTTACGAGTAACATGAGACCAAGATCATCATGTAAAGATGTGTTTCGATCTAAAAAGAAATCCTAACAGTTCCTTGTCTATATACTTATAAACAGTGTAATATTTACATAGAAAAATAGTAACTTATTTACTTATACAAAAAATATACACACTATATGCATGGCAAAATAGAGACATATTTGTAGAAAGACAACATTTTGCAACTACTTACTCTTTGTGTACTAGACTGTATAAAAAAACTACCAAATTACCTCAAGAGTATTGAAAGTATTTACAACTTTAAATCTGAGCTATTCAGTTTGTTGGTAAATAAGGGTTGTTATGCTGTCAAAGATTATTTAAGACTCATTATGTCAAAAGTAATAATTTAAAGTGATGTAAATTCTATCCAATTTTAAAATTAAATATCCTCCTGTCTCATGTGTAGGGACAATGACAAGTCTTATGTATCACAGGTCACGACCTGTATGTACTACACAGACGAATAAATTTCTATTCTATCCCAAGGGCGTCGCCAGGATTTTTCCCAAGGGGGGTGACAATATTAAGGACACAATTATATACACTGCACACACATATATATATATATATATATATATATATATATATATATATATATGAGCTCCTGCGTAGCCTAGTCGGTAGCGCGCTCGACTTCAGTGCGAGCGGTCCCGGGTTCCATTCCCGGTGGGGGCTCAAAAATTTCGGTGTTGACCCAGCATCGTGAGGACAACTGGGGAGCTGCTGTGAATGAAATACAGTGGCGATCACAGTGAG
>JAGDQP010008742.1:24168-61834 GCA_022664845.1 Lepisma saccharinum | reverse complement strand
ACGTTAAAACTTTTTCCGCATATATAAAGAGTAGCAATTAATTTCGCAGCGTTAATTAAATCCGCATAAAGCAAAACACAGTTAAGCAAGGGATATCTGTATTATTGATTATTGGAGAAACTTAAATTTAAGGAGTTACCTCACATGAAAGCTAGATTACACCTGTGAACATTATGTTTTTGTTCATTTTTAGACTGTTGATGGCGTATTCCAAATATTCAAACATAAATGTGCTTTCATCAGAAGATAATGAAATTATGCTTTTCGTTCATTCATGTGTATTTCACGTGTGTCATTGATAATAATAAGTCGTGATAAGTAGGAACACCTCTTCAGGCTATTCATAGCTTAGTGTATAATTACTTTTTCTCTTCTTGAGAAAACTGTCAAGATAATATTTCCTCTTCTGTTCACTGATTGCATTTTGATGTCATTCTAATTACAACATTATTCATAGAGTTAATGCAGAGGCGTGGAATCGAAGTGACGTTAATTTTACACCTATCTGAGTTAACTTTCTTTCCTTTCTTGTTATTAGAATTGATGACGTGTGACCTTCAGCTTCTTCACAGAGAAGAAGAAGAAGAGGAAAACAAAATGAAGAAAAGCATTTTCAAATCTCTCATCGATAAACTGTCAGAAAACGTCATATGATGTGTTCAAAATGTATGAATTCTTCCAATTTCCATTTAACGCAAGTATCACTCATGAACACTAACACTAGCAATTATACATATGCAGTCACCGTTATCAAAATACGGCATTCTACGTGCTTGGTATGTATACACTATTGTAGTTTTGGAAGCAAAAAGTAATTAGCCGACGAAAATGTTTCTACTGAATTGTTAACTTTAATAATTTTGTGTTGTTCTTTGAATGTTAATATTCTTTCTGGTTAATGTTACCCACGAGACGAGAGATTTCTAGTCTCTTGTCTCATCCCGACACGAAAACGAAACGAGACAGAACTCTCTGAGACGAGACAAAAGCCAAGAGAAGCAGGTCTGTTCGAGATGAGACATTTTCACGAGACAAGACGAGACAGCTTCACATCTCGTTTTGTGGATAAAACTCTCGAGACGAGACAAGCACGTCTTTTAGAGAAGTTATAATATTTTCATGAGACGGAATGAAATAATAGGCTCAAGTTTCGTTTCGTCTTGTTTCGCAGACAAAAAATCTTTTTGGCCAGCCCATCACTATACATTTTCCTCAAATTAGAATATTATGAAGCTCAAACACATATTTGAATCATATTTAGAACTTTGGGCGCAGAATACTGGTTGATGACTTACTCCTGTTAGTTTCATGGCATCATGAATGCCAAATTAATAGGCAATTCAAAAATGGACTGAAAAGTGAAAAAGGATATTTATTTTATATTCACATGTTCTAGATATATATAGAAGCAGATTCATTTCTTCAATATCAAGTGAGAATTAAACAGCAAACAGACAAGGCTCTTTTCGCAGATTATCATTTTACTATTACGATTTCCTTTCCTTTTACGAAGTGCGGGCAGGATCTAAATTTTGAATTATTTTTAGTCTTTGAATAAAACGCCATTCTTACCATAGAGTTAAATTCTCACTTGATACATCTAAAATTATTGGTAATTCAACAGAAAATATGTTGTTGTTTTTTTTACATTTTTATAGAAAATTTGAACTAAATAGTAACGATATATTGTTTTTTTTTAAATGTTGTTTGTAAAGTTAATTTTATTTTGTACTTTTTTTGTAGTAAATATTGATAACCGTAGCCAAACGATTCTTTTAATAACTATTTCTATTCGTTGAAATCATTCTTTGAGGTGACCAACGCTGCTATGATTATGATCATTTGGCTTACCTATGCTTCAAGAGTATGAACAGCTATACGTAAAATGTTTCTTCCTACTCATTTCTATACATATCTCGAAGATAAGGGAATGACAGCGGAAACCTCTATAATACACTGAAAGTTTCAACGAAATCGGTGCAGCCACTCGAAAGTTTATGCGGAGTCAAACATAAATGTGGATCATTTTTTTTTTTAAATCCTACTTTTCCTAAGTTGGTAGAAAACAAGTGAGAGCTCCAAGTCTACTAACGATCAAGAAGGCTCCGAGGGTTCATTGAAAGAATCTCAGACACACGAATATTCATGTTTAAAAATATAGGTTCGCAACACTGACTACTTGGGTGCTTAGGGACGAGAATACCCAAATTATTATTCTGTTGTGTCGAATAATATTTATACGAAGTTTTGTGCTGTTATATCAAACATAATGGAAGCAATTTTAAAAAATGAATTTAAAGAAATGAGTAGCCATCACTGACATATTGTACCAGTCAAGACGGTTTAGCCAAGACCTCTCTAACGACAACTCAACCACCTCTTTACATCTGGTGGTTCCTGAGATTGAATTTTTTGGACACGAAGAACGAACGGAGTAAGCGGAATTATAAGACCCATTTCAATTAGCTACGCTATCAAACTATCGTGTCTTGCTGGAAAGCATAATGTTGTCTTAAAAGTTCTTTTGGAGTTTGTTATTTAGTATTTGTTTGAAATAAGGAGTGCCTCGTAATTACGGATGGAGATACTTTGAATTTACTGGTTGGGATTGGTACTTTTACTCCTTCCTTCCAGTGTTTGTTTCAGAGGTGAAGCTATGTTTTGTCCCAAAATATAAAAAAGTACCACCCGAGAAGTTCTTAATATCTAGCAAAAATATACTTTGCATAAATGAAACCAAATGAATATAATGTTTATAACCAAATTCTTCTTTCCTTCCTTCTATATTATAAATTCTGATCTCTTAGGAACATTACCCGTAATTACCCGGTATAATTTTTTTTAACAAAACAAAGCACTGTTCTTGTTAAATTTGAATTTATTTGTATTTCGTTTAGACATCTATAGCTCAGGCCAGGCTAGAATAAGTGAAAGGATGAGGGAAAGAGTCGCCAGGGCCTAAATTGAAAGAATCATTCTGACATTTGCCTGGTGTAGACAAAGCCTGAAAACCCCTGAGTTAGGATGATCGGCCGCTGATATCGAATCCAGGATCACACAAATGAACACTATTTGTGTCTCTCAAGTCGAGTTCCAAATTCTGTGTGTTTTTTTTTCCTGACTGAGTGTTGTGATGGATTCGGCTTTAAAAAAATATATTGTTTCACAAACTGATAACATATTAAGGAGCCCTCGTTAAGTTATATTGGTTTTTGTTTCATCTCTGTCTGTAAAAGTACAGTGAGAAAAAATCTTTAGGGGCATTAACGGATATATCAGAATTTATTTAATTTATTACTTTATATAATTAAAGTAAATTGAAATTAACAAATGGTAACAGAACGATAACTAAAAGACATTTCATCCTTGCTTGGCATGTTTTTCGAACAAAATTATAGAGGATCCCATCACAAAACTTCCTACAACACACGTGAAAATTAGACAATAAGTTTCGCGTTCATTAAAACAAATAATTTTACTGTGCTCAGAAATTACGAACTTTCGAATTAAGTAATACGGTAAAATGTAACTGAAGAATATTTGATATGTAACTTGTAGCTTTAGGACTATATTTAATTATTGCTGGATATAAATAGGGACAGTTACTAATACAAATAGATAAATCTGCCACTAATAAATTTAAGGTGATTATAAATAACTGATAGGATAATATGGTTTTAGATTGGGATACAATTTAATAATTGAAGAGAGAAAATGTCAACCGTTCAAGGTGCCAAAATTGAAATTTTACAGGACAGGTGAGGTTGATTCCAGCTGTCCAGACAACTAATGCATATTAGGACTTGAAATGATCGTAACCTATAGCGTGTGTTACTTGGAACTCGAATTCGTCAAGAGCAAACACGATAAGGAAAGCCAATTTTTGTGTGAGCAGAGTATAAGTCAGGTATAAAACGTACGTTATACATATAAACTTTAGTTTGCAAGTAAATACACACACACACACCATATATACTGTATATATGGTACACGATGTGTAAGTGTGATTCCATCCCGGGAAGTTCGAATTTTTAAGGAAAAGGGAGTGAATGCTGTGAACAGAATATTCATCGAATTGCATGTAGAGTTTTTATGTTTATGATTTAGCAACATTGTAAATTTGCATTTAGTTACGTTTTTGTTTCATGAAGCGCGAAGTATAAACAAAGCTCGGTTAAATATGCGTTGAGTTGGTAATTGAAAGCCTACACGTTAAAACTATTTTGAATGGTAGAAACATTTGTCAATTAGTCAGGAAACACGAATGAGGAACCTTACAGAGGTAGTATACAGAATTATATGTACAAACATTTTCTTGGAATAAATATACAATCAAACAAAACAATCTGACCTATATTTCCTGTACTGAAGTTATACTTTTAAGAGACCTATTGAATTAGTTTATCAATGAATAAATTACTATTAATATTTACGTATGTTCGCATTTGATTTGATTAAAGAATTATTACGGGTGCACTTTAGGTACTCACCCGTTGCTGATAATTACGATTCTTCAACTTTAATGATAGTATACTTGAAGTATATCAAAATTAGGATACTGTCTAGGTATAACTCATACGTGGAATATCTTTATTAAATCTTAACTTATTGATTGATGTAGAGATCACTGCATATTTGTTGTCGGTAGAGTTCGAACCTACGCTCTCATATATCATCTACTAACTTCTTTAAGCGCATAATTTATGCAGACTAATAAGAACATTATAATATGAATAAATATAAGTTAAGTTGTTGACATATTAATATTCTGTTAATAGACTGAATGATACGTCATAAAATTATGCAAATAAGTTAGTAGAAATATTTCGGACGGTTCCTATTTATTATCTGAACTTCAATTTATGAGATTGTGAATTTCAATTCC
Source organism: Lepisma saccharinum (assembly GCA_022664845.1). NCBI lineage: Eukaryota > Metazoa > Arthropoda > Insecta > Zygentoma > Lepismatidae > Lepisma > Lepisma saccharinum. Next base: position 56,949 of record JAGDQP010008742.1, on the reverse strand, counting down.
ATATTGTGAAGATGTGGAATCCAATTCGCGAGCGACCGAACTTTAAAGTTTGCAACATTTTATATTCTACTTGATTCGAGAAATTTACTTCAATTATTCCGTAATTTCGAAATCGTGAGTAAAATAATATTAAGGATTGTTATACAAATCAGATACCAATTAGTTTTAAGTTTTAACTAAGAAATTCGGCCTCTAACACCTTTAACAAAGAAACTGAATTGAACGTAGAATTATATAAGTCGCCTTTCAGGGCTCTGCTTGAATTTTCATTTCGAAAATCAAAATATAAAATTAACCTGACAGAAATGAATCTGAAGGAAAGCCTAGGTTCCCTTATCGCCTCTTTTTAGATAAACAATACGCACATTTTAAAATTTTAGCTAACAAAGGGTGAATAAAATTAGTTTATATGAAATGTAAAATATATATATATATATATATATATATGAACAATACATAAGGTGATTAGGTAAGATTAATTAACAATGCGTAATATTAATAAATACCTGTATCTATGCGAACATCAGGTTAGGCGTTTTAACTTACACGTGGACATAAACAAAGAGGTGTAGTCAGTTACCTATAAGAAAAGACAAAAGAAAACACGATTTAATGAATATCTTGATTAACACAAGAAAACAATATTATACAAATTAAATTGATATTATAACATAATTGATACGAATTTCTCAAGCTATGAAAGTCTAGTTTATCTGCCTATTTGTGTTACCAATCAACTTATTTGTGCTGTAAACGAGAAAATTGAAAATAGCTTCAGATTCGTATTTGAAAGCTTAAAATTATTTCCCCTTATCTCTAGAAGGTTCAGTGTTTCCCTTATCTTCATACTGAGAATACACTCTTAACTCAAACTTTGTTTCCATTTTATGTGTATTCATATTAAATTAATTCATTAAAAATGGTACAAGAAGAATTTAGTTACAGTAAATCTAAGTAATCCATTTAAGGTTCTTTGTATTCACTTTATATTAGTATTACCGCACTTAATATAATAATACTAAATATTTAGTGACCCCGGGATGGTCGAAGTAGTACGGCGCTCGCTTTCTGTGCGCGTGGTCACGGTTTCAAGTCTCGCCGGTGTCTATTGAACCGAGTGATTTGGAGCCAACTTTAACAAAAACTGTAGGTTCGGACTGTAGAAACTCAAGCTCGTTTAAAACGTTAATAAAATTCAAATATCTCGTGACTCACTTACGTTTTTAAGTTTTCATTCTGCATAGATGCAGCAAAATATATTGTGATATAAAGGAGCATACATTTGTTATTACAAATACCTATTGTATTTTGTTTCGTGTGTCATAATTGCAATTTCTTCCAAAATGAAAGATTGCAACTATATACATTGATATTATATGATTGTTTTAATTATCAATATATACCTTAATTACACGCTATCTCCGCGTAGGTTTGAACAAAACACTTCTCAAATCAAGGTTCATATACTATTTTACACAATGCACTGACAACATTTACGTGAAATAAGAAGAAAACTCCATAATTTAATAAACACAGGAATTGCATCCAAAATACTTCAACTTAATAGAAAAATTCCTACCGTCTTAAGATTTCTCATCTACATGGATATTCAAAATATTTTCTCGTTACAATATACCTATCAACTAATGTTGACCTACTTCAATATTTATTTAATTCATCTTGTGTTGCCCGAACGATATCTTCGATAAGCAGAAAACTGTGTTTATATGTTTATCCGTTTTGATACATTATTTGTCTCTTTTGGAAAGGTTCACAATATGGATCAGTTCGCTGGTCAAATTATGGAATGGAAGTGCATACCCTTCAAGACAGTGTTTTTAAATGAACGATGAAGAATCATCATTTGAATTATCACGTTACCAATAGCTTTTAGTTCCTACCATGTATTAGTTAGTGTGTTTCACAACAGGATACAAAAACAATAGTTCAGTGACTTATCAATCGTGTTTTTATTGCAGTCTTCAATAAAAGTAAGCGAATCACCTTTATCTTTACTGATAATGTTGATGACTATCATTTTTCGTCTGATAATTTTGTACTATAAAAATCCGTTTAATTAATATTTCATTCTTTTTTACTAAATTGCTTTCTCATCTAGTCACAAAATACTGTAAGATCTATTCTACGCATCTGTATCAGAGCACGTTAATTATATAATAGGGAGAATTCTGGTCTACAGGGCCTACATCTCATAGAGTAGTTTATATTTCCAACACATGCAAAAAGATTTATCATGTTAAAGTCCTAATTTTGTATCAGTTTTTTATTTTGTGTCACAAATTGCAAATTAGTTTATGTTTTGTTTTCAGTTTTGTTCGATTTCTACGTGTATTTAACTCAAAATAACGCCAGATCGATTACAAGTAAGTTGACAGGCTAGATCGTCATATAAACACTTAATAGGATATAAACCCCGACAAAGATTCAATTTAATTGATTTGAGATGATAATGATAACAACACACCAATAATAATATTATTGAAAAACAATGACGATTTAAAGTTGCTTACGAAACCTCTGGAAAGTGTTTATGGTGTAGTTGTTTTGCAACAGTGGATTGCTTGAAGTTTAGTTACAATGGAGTCTATACATGGGCGTGTTTTTAGATTAAAAAGTTTGTTTAATCAAGTCAGTTTGCTGATTCTCAGCAAAGCCGATTAAAAGTCGCTGCGCAAAAGGCTGTTACTTTTGAGCTGTGGAGTGGTTTCTGGCATTGTTCACGAAGACTCACAAACCTTCTTCACGACATTTCCTAATTCACAGTGACAAAGCTCTACTAAACGTGTTTCTTCTGTCCAAGTGTTCCTAACAATGAATCTTATTGTGATGATGTTGAGTTACTCTTAATAATTCTTTTAGAGCAACGTAAATCTAAATGAATAACTGATATGCAGATGTTTAAATGATATGTCAAGGATAAAATACAATAAGGTTGCCAAAACAGTACCACTTAACAGTTAAGATTCTCTCTTCTTTTTAATAAAAAATAATAATCGAGGAATAAAAGTGAAGCAAAGATTAGTACATAAATATAGTCAGACATCATAGGCACAAAACACATTTTTTAGAGTAATTTGTTACATGATTTACTGGAAGATAATACACATTTACTTGAACCTTCCAAACGGTACGATTTCGGAAACTGGTCTCCTAAATCGTACCTTTGAATTGCCTTAATCGCATCAGGATTGTTAAACATTAAAAAGAAAGAAAACGAAGAAAAACTTTGATAACTGTTATACAGATGTTCTCGGGATATCAGCCAGGTGAAGTCCGACGATAGAGCCGACGTTTCAAGAACAGACATTGTTCTCATCTTCAGGGCAAGTATACTGAGACCAGTTCATGTGTACTATATATAGTAACGGTAGGGGGCGGAGCTTACGAATCTGTGTCTCTGATTGGTTGGCCTATAGCTTGACGCTGATTGGTCGTTTTCATGTATGTTTTCTTTATGACTGGTGTCCAAGTCCGACTAAGTTGAAATCCTGTATCTCTGTTGACATTATTACGTTCTTGTAGTATGGCAAGAGATTCTTTTATTATCCTATCCCAGTAATTGGAGCTCTTTGAGATAATTTTAGTGTCAGAAAATAAAATTCTATGTTTTTCTGTTATGCTGTGTTCTGCCAGGCCTGATTTCTCCGGATAAAATAGCTTTATGTATCTTTCATGCTCCTTGCATCGATGTTCTACTGTCCGTCCTGTTTGTCCTATGTATGTTTTTCCGCATTCACAAGGAATGCAGTATACTCCTGGTGTCTTAAGACCAGGACTTCACCTGGCTGATATCCCGAGAACATCTGTATAATATTCGCCGCCAGGAAAGCTTCAATTCTTATTTGATAACTGTGTTTGTCATTTCTTAGTATTTTGATCATTTGATACAATTATCGGAAAACGAGTGAAGCATTTCGATGTTATAGTATATAAGAGTATGAGGAAGTAATATAATATATACTACTTTCATGAAATTTATATAAATATCCTGTACCACATTGATAAGACTATTAAGTTGGTTGTATTTTTATTTATAAATTGTCCCTAAACAATATAAAAAAAGTAGAAAATGGTCGCCTCGCTTCCAACAAAAAGATTGCATTGTTACAAATATAGATCAAGTAAAGGAGGAGGATAAAGAAATCTAATACACTATGCAACATCACATGTTCAGCTCCTTGGCTCAGTGTCAGGTACAATCACAATGTTAGAAACATGATAAAAGTCACATATAGGCCTACATATTCTTATCTTTTTGCTCGTCCAAGCACCTTATCCGTGTACCCACTGATCACACTTTAAACATCGCACCATATATTCAGCAACAACTTCACTGTAGAAATTACGATACCAATTTTCTTCTGTAAGGCCTGGGAAAACTTATTTTCTTCTCCAACCTAAATGCTCCTTTTAGGGACTCCTTTGAACCTGCAGATCCTAATGTTTGACATTCCTTTTTACTTTCTTCTATTGTTTCTTGGAGTATTTTATTAACATGAAGCGGTAGTTATATAATAATGCAGCTTTTTGAACTTTCCGTTTGGCGTCTTACGAGCTAACTTGGGTAAATTACGTATTTTTAATGACCATCGTTTACTTCTTTTGATCTTCATAGATGTCTTGTGTTTGTTTTGACATCTGATATTTACGAAAGCTCTCATTGAATTCAATATTTCCGGCCGTGAATTCTACCAAAGCTTGTTAATATCTTCTCGGTCAGACTTGCCATAGTGTCTCTTTGCCATGTTTCACAGATTGCAAAGAAATCATCAATAATAGAAGTTGCGCAAATCCTACCGGTACGATTTAAGCAATTTGGTTAAGGTACGATTTAGGAAACTACTCCATAATAGTAAAGATTCCATGCCTCCATTGAAAGTGTTGACGAGCAAGGTGTCTAAATAGGTGGTAGACAGTATGGCATCAAACAGTCATATTATCAGAAATAACTCTTCACTTAGCACAATAACAGATCTTCCAAAAAGCTGACAATCTCTTACATCAATCTGCATGATTTTCTTTTTCACAAGAGCGCCTTTCTTAGAGAATGAGGTAACCTGTGAATTATGGGAGCAATGACTAGTTTTTACAAGCTCGTTAGATGGCAGGCAGGTAGTACTATGCATTTTCCCGCGTACATAGTGGTACGATTTAGGAAGCGGTACGATTATGGCAACTTTATATATGCGTATTTTTCTTTTGAATACGAACAGTACGTAAGTCAAGTTAAGACGATTGGGATATATAGTAATGAATTAAATACAGAAACTAATACTTTTATCTATTATCATGGTTTTAGAAAAACAAACTCGATTTCTGATAACCTTGCACGTACAGTTGCAAGATGCGTATATGTTGTGTGATACGAGAACGGGTATTCAATACTGAAGCATTGCCCTTTAAATACAAACCCTTCCTCCCCAATTTTCGTTCCCCGTATTTCACTTTTCTCCTTTTTTACGTCTGTGTTTGTGTATTATCGAGGTGAGTGTGCCAAAGCAAGTCTCACAATTTTGCAGTTCTCTGACCACTAGTACCAAATGAAGTTGCTGCGAAAACTCCGAAATCGATTTGCTAATGGTACAAGTTCAAGCAATCAGCAGCGTTTATTTCGTAATGACCTCAAACAATTTTGTCCTTAACATCCAGTACAGGTGAGTCTCCGATTTTATAAAATATATATTGGCCAATGTATTGAACATTACGAAAGTTCTAATACCATACTTATAGTTATTACAAAATTAAGAGTCTTTAATAGTTCTCGGAAATTATTGACACGTTTCACGTTTTACGACGCCAGCAAATACTTATCACAAATTTCCATAACTGCTACTGATGCAACTATTATGTTTTGATAAAAAAAAAAAACGTTGATCAACTTTATTTTTATATGGGCCAGTCTAGTAACTTTGGACTTCGGCCCGTCACGATTCGCCTTTAGCTGTTAAAATCCACACTCATGCCGGGACTCGAACCCTGGACCTTTGAGCCGATGGCCTACTACCGCAGACCGCTCGGCCGGCTATTCTGTTTTGATGTATAACTGACTTCTAACCAATGCAATGTTTGGCATCAAATAAGTTATTAATTACAGTGTTAAATTGAATGTACGACGTGTGTTTTCTCTAACACGCCCTTGCATTACAAGACTGGACTTGAACAAAAAATTGAAGAGGATGAAAACTTAGTTCTTGTCATTCATTTATGACGGATGATCTGTTTAACTTTGTAAGCTATTTATTGTTTATTTAAATATACATCATGGAACAGCCGAAGCCGTTAGAAGATACAGTCAAAGTACAACTATAAACAATACAATAAGAGCTAAAATACAATCATCGGTGAGTACATACAATTATCGTAGAGTTGTAACCATTTCAACAAAAAAAAATATAATTTGATGTAACGGTGCGCAAGTATTTAGGACATCAGCTAGTGTAAATCGAAAGTCAAATCCAAACCATAGACCTTCGATCTTAAGAATTACACTGTAATGAAATGCATTGTTCTTATATTTTAGAGTCAACTGTCGCCCACCACAATTCCTGAATACTTTAAAATATTTGAACACTGAAGAATGGGAAGGATAACGGCTCTGTGTTTAATTTTAGCTAATATCTTAGCACTTGCCTCGTTGAGACAGGAAATTTGGAATACCTAGTCAGAATGACCAGCGTGGATAGAATTTACGACATTACTTGACAATAGGGTATTTCCGCAGTTGGAAATAATCGTATAATACCACAAGGGTATGTGCCATCATTTATAACATAAGTGTAGTGAGAATCTTTATTTTTGTCTTGTTGTTAGAATGGAGAAGAAATCGAAACTACTGAAATACTAACGACTGACGTTCGGATAACATTTGTTATATTTTAGCGAACTGCTAAGGTTCTTACAATTAGATAATAAGACTATTGCTATGTCAAGTTAGCGACCGTACGGTCTATAGAAATTCATTAAACTTCTTTAATGTAATCTTAGATGAAGGTGAGACACTAACTAGATAAATAAGAATTAGCACATCTTTACATTTGGACCTGGCGACCATAGCTCAATTGGAACACAGAGTTGGTATTGCATTCGGAACGGTCTGCGTTTGAGCCCAGCGGCCGGCTATTCTGACTGAAAAGTGTTCTCTCTCACAGCAGATTATACCGGCATTGTACCTTCACACTAGGCCGTGGTCAACTTCATTCTCCAGTTATCTTTCCTATCCCATCCTGACCTCAGCAAAAGATGAGTAAAAGTTGTTAAATTAAATTTTTTAAACTTGGTTCATATGGGTTATGTTAAGCAAAATATTCCATATCAGCTCCATCACACCATCTATCTCTACTTTTATTTGCATATTTTAATTGTACGCATATTGGTATGTGTCATAGTATATCAATGCAATACTTCTGTTCATAAAACCAGCAAAGTTAGGAGAAAATGGAACACCATGTCCCTTTGGCCGATTACGAAACGTACCATAAGGCGAGCTCAATTGAAAAGGTGACTAGCCTTATGGCATCTACCCTAAGCATGATAGCAAAATACCGGTATTGCATATTTTATGTTGATTACATACGCGATATCATGTGAACGTGATGTCAAGTGGCAATCACTTGTTCCTGTACAGGTCCTCCAGGACACTTAATTCTGAAGCCTCTCGGTTGTGTTACCGTCCCGTTAAATCATTACACGGAGCAATGTTGATTCGACAGGAAAAATCGTCTGCTGTAGAACAACGTACGAGGATCTATTTCCTAAACACTTAGAGAATCATACTACGTGCTAGTTTCGTATGATAGTTGACGTTTATACTAAAAACTGTGTGTCACACTAAACAGTCCACAAGTGAGGATGTAACAAACACAACCTCATATGTCCATATTTTATTTTTTAAAAAGTTTTGTTCGTTTTAAGCCCTGAATAAAGAGCTACATCGAAAAAGCGATTTTCTGAAAAACGCACTTATCCCTTCGTAATAAGTACTTACTTAATAAAATTACTTTGCATTATTCACTACGGCTCTTCATTAAGGGCTTAAAAAGAACAAAACTTTTATATATATATATATAAAAAAATGACATACTGTAGGTTTTGCTTGTTAAATCCTTAAGTGTGTGTGTGTGCGATTCCAGGAAAATCGTGAAAAATTTGGTGGGTGAAGCACTCACTACCTAGTGAAGTCAGTATAGTATTCACTACAGAGCTCATTGAACGGATGAGTGGACTTGAGGAAGCAGATCATCATACAACCACAACGTGTATGAGACTTGGATGATCAACCCTCTGAAGAGTCAACGGTTTTAATCGGATGCTGAGGTCAAGAACAGAGTGACGGATTGGTTGTGTTCACATCCCAATACCTTCTTTGCAAAGGGAGTATAACAGCTTCGCCAACATTTCGATATTTGCGGTCAAATATCTGGCTCCACGTTCACGGTAATTACTTCTGACTCGAACATCTCTGTAGGCATCAGGAGCAATAATCACCTTTTCATTTGACCAAATCTGGTATTACCAGACAAATTGTGTAAACCTTCAATCAACATAAAAGGTTTCCATGGAAACAGTTTCCGAGTTAGTATTGGCAGATATCCCAAACATGCTGTATAGCTTCCCCTCCTCCACTCTTTTTTTCTACTCTCATTCAGGAGTCGTGCGAGATATTCTAGAAACGTGTAATGGTTAGCTCTTAACTGGTGAGATGACTTCTTTCCTGCTTTATTCAAGTGGAGTCATACTGATCCCACAATTTATTTTCCTTTCTTCACATTAGACTTGATCTCTGATGGACTAAACATTTAGAGACATTCAATGTAATAAATTGTGATGTTCATTTCAACTTAACATTCTATTATTGGGATTCACCTCATGGTAAAATGCTTTTGTTTGATTTTTTTTTTTCAATATTTGTAAGTAGTAAAATTCTTTGGTTCATTTTTAATAATCAAATGAAAGTTACCATATCCCTTCTGTTACATCTAATAATCCTTAGAAGGACTGAACTTCATAAGCTACTGATCACAGTAATATAACTACACTGTACAGAATTTGAAGTATTAATAGTCAAACCCTTCTACTACTACAATTTAACTCATAATACATTCAAAATTTCTGTATATGTAACAGTTAATCTGTTTTCTCTTTTCTATCGACGACGCCTTTCTAAAGGCGGATTCAAGTAGAATAATATGTGTTTTATTAAAATTACGAGTACATTATGTGTGCCTTATCTGTTTCTTAATATCCCTTATTTGACTGGGAAAACTAACAAATCAATAGGAGTTGAAAATTAGTTGCCTGCGGCATGGATACTTGTGGATCTCAAGAAGCATTGCACTCTTATAATCGTAACGGGTCGAAGTCAAAATCACTAAAATGTCCCATACAAAATAAAATTTACTAAAATTTTTCAAAATTCGTTAGTGTATTAATTCTTCTGTTATGATATGCTACCCTACATGGAATGAAACAATAAAATCAGTTCTTCTAGTCCGTAGACTCTATAGACTTTTTGTTTCTTGATAACAGTGGGGTTAAAAGTCCATAATTTTTTTTTGTTATGTTTTTTTAATCCTTCAAATATCCCAATTTCCAAACAGGAATCCTCGCTTTGAATTTCAAGGCTACGTGTCCGCTCTTTACCAGAGGCACATCAAGGAAAGAGACTCCTCCCCCCCCCCCATCACCCCTTCCCTTTGGGGATGAAAAACTAAAATTCTGGAATACACGTCATGAATCCTGGAGGGGCCCGAGGATAAATCTTCCTTCCCAGAGATTCAAAACTCATCTCGGGAGATTATGTTACATTTTCTCATCATCTCCTACAATTTTCATCCCCATCACATAAAACGAAGCTAAAATTCTCTCATTCTGTGTATGAATTGTTTGTAATTAATTTCGTGTAGGAGTAAGCCTCGGTATTACCACCTTACTCCTGTAAGACGGTGTTTTATGTCTGTTCCTCGAGCAAAATAAACAAATATCTGCCGTAGAGATATGTATTTATCATATTGCAAACGCCTTTCGTTTTTTTTTATGTTGGTTGTATGTTTAAAAATAAATCTACTAAGAGGAACATCGTACCAACAACTACAGACAAATCCAATAGTTGTGATTTGTAAGCGAAATTTGATGTCAATGTTGATTAGATAACTTCATACACAAAATGAAACAAAAGATTTCTTACTTTTTAAAAAAAATTATATTTATTACAAATGAAATTTTGCTGGAAATTAAACACCAAAATCTTTCATACAAAATATGACTCCTTTCAGGAGGCATAAATCTACTCTTTCGCTGATAGTTAACTCCATAAGGTACATTTAGGTCCTAGAAAAACATTAATAATATTTAACTTGAAAATAAAGCTTCTCCCACGAAACACATTTCTCCTGGGAATGAAATTGTCTGAAATACACTGATGTAAGTAAACGTTTGACAACATAGACTTTCCTGATTCTGAAAAAGAGGAAAATAACTATGCATATGTTGGTCAGTTAGTAGGTGTGTATGCCTAATATATTGTGATAGTTGGATATCTAATTCACATAATCTAATGTTCCCTACGACATGATTCGTTATTTGCTTCTTTTCTATTATTGCATGATTTATAAAAACAAAATCAAGGTTAAATGCATTCCGAAGAACAAACATTTTATTGTTCTACGTAGAAAACCAGTATCTTATAACAAAGATTACTAAAAAATGAAACTGTATTACTTAAAGGGTACATCAGTAAACAGCAGGCTTAATATGAAAAATCACAAAACATGCGAAAGTCTCAGTGGGAAAGGGTACATCCCACATCCCAATGAGAACTGACTTTTTACTTCAGATAGAAAGTCTTTGCCAGTTTTCGTTGGGATGTGCCCTCATTCCACTTGCCCAATCAATTTTTGTTAAGATCTTACTACATCATTATTATTTGCCTTCTTTTCCTGTCCTCTATCTTCCAAGTTATGAAATTTGTGACTAAGGACTTAATCTTATTTCACGACTCGAAACCCTTAAGATGTCAATTTTGGTTGCAAAACCTATAACGTTATAATTTTCCGCTGGCCCTATGCCCAACTAGGGGACGAGATTTGTCGAATTCGCCCAAAGTAATATACACTGAAGTGCCAAATGTCGTGGGATGCCAACGTGTAGGATCATGGAGTCTCGATTGGCGTCCACAATTCTGTTTGTTGCACGTGGAGGATCCTGGACACCAAAACCCCGTTTGATGATATATCACATGTGCTCGATAGTGAGTCACAAGGGGTAAAATCGTGAGTTACAAGTTGCCAGAATGTTTCTCGAAGGAGTCGCGCGCCATTGCGGCCTGGTGACATTCTGCATTTTCATCCTGGAAAATTCCACTGTTGGCAGATACAAGAAGTCCTTAAAGAGCTGGAGATGGTCACCAAGCAGCTGAGTACAGTACTGATCGGTCAATGTCCTGTTCAAACGGACCAGAGGACCCGAACTGTGCCAGATAAACACATCCCACACCACGACGGAACCACCACGAGCTTGCACAGTTACTTGTTAACAACTTGGGTCCATGGCCTTATGAAGTCTGCGCCACACCTGAACCTTATCATCCGCGCGTATCATTGGAAACGTGACTTATCTGACCACGCTACGCATTGCCAGTCCTCTAAGGCCCAATCCACGCGTTCCCGAGTCCATATGATGGGCAGAGATTAGTAGCGGCACACTTGTTGGTCTTCGGCTGTGATACCCCATGGAGACCAAATTGCGATGCACTGACCTCCGAGACACGTTTCTGGGACATCCTGTATTAATTCCTACTGTCAGATCTGTTGCTTGTCTGTTTGCCTGGACGAGTCTACCCAGATGTCCCCGGGAGCGGTCATTCAGCACCCGCGAGGGCTACTGCGTTGTCCCTGATGGGTCGTAATGCATCCAATGCGGTACTCACGGTTCACCCTTGATACTATGGAGCGAGTAAAGTTCAATGTCCGGACGACTTCCGAAATCGCATGCGCCATTCGTCTAGCACCAACTATCATCATGCACTCAATCGCCGATAATTCTCGTCGGGTTACCACTTCGTCTCGTTGGGCTTCGCGCCGTTAGAGTGGTGCCCCGCGATGTTACCGCGCCGTCAACTAGTTCCCTCCCGCTATCCCATGAATTTTAGCACTTCAATGTAATGTTCGTATTCAGCGACTTATCTCCAAGAAATATATATATATTATGGTAATGCGGCGACATCGCTCCTGTCACTTTCCCACCTGAGCCTCTTTAGAGAACAAAATTTGTCGAATTAGCGCAAATGAATTTCATATTCTTATTCTGTTACCAAAAAAAACTAAATTTTTGTCGCGATCCTACAATATCATTATTACCCCGTTCCTTTCCTATGTTCACAATTACGGGGAAAATTCTTTGAATTTCCACAAAATCATGCCATATCGACCCCGGATATATCAAATTTCATCGCGATCCTCCCACATCAGATTTACCATTTATTTCGCCGCCCGCTCCAAAAAAAAAAAAACTATTAAATTTCGAGGCTTCGCGAATTCAAAACAAATCTAGGAAATTTATAATTCTTTCAATTTATTTTTTCATCCTTTGCTGAATGAATTTCCTTGGGGCACGAAATGTAAAAAAACGCACATATAAGAAAAGGAGCTGATACACTTTAGGAAGGAACCTTTCTTCTAAATATTAAGGCCCTATTTTTTACCTGGGCTCTTCTTAGTAATTACCTATAGGGTGAACATTTTGAACTTTGTTGTCCCGGGGTTTTCGAAACGCCGTTGATATGTCTGAGTGGCTCTTGCTTTTGTTGTACGTAGATATTCGGTAGATAGTGATTTAATTTACTTACTTATGGCCTTCAGGCATCCCAGGCTGTTAGTCCGGGATTGGGTGGGGGAGATGATATTGGAAGGCAGTTTATAAAGTAACAGGCCACTAATTTCTTTTGTGTATCGATGGAATGATTGTCCTCAAGTTGCACTCGTGAATACGATAGAGTTCATAAAAGATGACGAAAGAGATTTCAATCGCTGATAATAACAATGATCTTGATAGAGTTTAATGACTTGGAAAAAGCTATGACAGATAACAATATTTGATTATCAGCAGCGATTAATCAGTTGACAATGTTATTTACACTTACATCTCGTAACTGTTAACTGTGCAGTTAAATTTGAAATGTTTTATCCTGCCACCTATTGTTTAATGGAAAATGATAACACAAATCGTTTCATTATAAAAGATAGGATTTTTAGTAACGCAGTGCCTTCATGCATCATGGTTTTCAACCGCTGGTCCGCGGACCGGTGCCAGTCCGCGAAATTGTTTTACCGCTCCTCGGACAATTAATATATTCAGTTATTTAAGACTCATTTTGTAGATTTCTTAAGGCCAAAATTGAGAGTCAATGTTACATTTCTTTGCCAAAACAATTAGGTTATGAAAATGTGCTGGCACCCTTTGAACATCAAATAAAGCACCAATTTAGTGGAATCTTCCCCGTCTGTGTTTCCTATGGTTTGCCGGTCCGTAAGTATCATGGATGTAAATGTGGTAGAGGGATAGACTGGCCCAAAACAATTAAGCTGGGTCAACTTGACGCCGGTTTTCGATTAATCTTGCCTGGATGATTGGGATTAATTTGCGTCTTATTGGTTGGCCTATGCCTGGGCATGTGGAAGCAAAGAATGGAGGAAGATCTGGGTAAGGAAGAGAGGAGGAAGATTGGAATATTTTAAGTATGATATTGTACGGAACGTGATGTTCAGTTTTTTTTATCAATTACACCTGCCAGGTACTCATGGCTTGTGCTGGCTTCAATTTCGGGTCGCTATAAGTAGATCCGTCTACTGTATTTACATCCATGCATTAGTATAAAAAGTTGAAAACATTGATCTAATCCATACGCTATTAGACATGAGAGGTGACCTCCGAAACATTATCGCTAAGCCGTTTGAATCTGCTGTTGGTCTATATACGGAATCTGACTGAATAGTATACCGTATAATCCACGTATTAAACACACTTAATTTAGGTGTTGAGATGAACATCACTGAGAGATTTGAACAAGCAAATTGATGTAATCATAGTGTCGTAAATATTAATGACCGTTTAATTAATTGGAATTATTATGCTAGAACAGATACAACAAATAACCAACTATAGCACTACATGACTTTAACATTACATTAGCTTATTGAAGCATAATAATAATTCATGTATATGATATATATTATATAGAGTTTCGTTTAATCGAATTTGATGGGACCAAGGGTGATTCCGTTAAACGAAATATCGATTAGACCGGAAACATAGTGTTTTACATACATACAATAGTATAGTACTGTACGAAAAGTAATCTAAACAATGTTTTAAACACAGGGCTACTACTATAAAGTACAGTCCAATACTCTGTTTACAAAGAACTAAAAATCTCTTAAGTGTGTTTAAAATTATAAGGTACACTGTACATTTTCAATTTCATTTCGTTCGTACATACCATACAAAGAAATGAGAAAAAATGAAATATAAAATCCTACAGTACGGTATTTTAAAATAGTTTTTATTTGTACAGTCTGTCCTGTATTTTCTTATTTTCATCCCTCGTTATTTTGCGTAAGAGTACTCGCTTCATACTATAATATATTTAAATTTAAATTAAACAATCTAATTGTATCTGTATCTAAAGACAATCTGTCTTTGTCAATCTAATGCTCTTTTCTGCAAAGAAACATTTTTACGATCAACGTTACTTCTTAAGTCTATGATAGTGAATAAGAAAGGGCAGCTCAATAATCAATGTAACATTGTCCCGTTAAAAAAAATGCAAAGTTGTGTGGGTTTCTAACACTATAAATTCTTTCAATGTATTTTGACCCGTTGAATGCGACTGTGGTATCACATAACGAGTAGCTTTAAGTGCTGAACAAGGTCAAATCAATTGTTTTAAAGAGAGAAGTACGTTAGGAAAGTTCTTCGATTTTATACGCAATATTTTTCTTTGAAGGATCAAAATTAAGAGAGAGTATGGAAAGGCACCTGAGGAAGGAGAAACTTTTATTGACTTCCTATTGCTGCCTGCCATCAAGAAGTTCCTTCCTTCCTCTCATAAAATGCATATTAATCGATACCATAACTTGTGTATGACTCTGAAACTTTCTTCAATGTATCGTTATGGCCTTTCAAAACCATTCAATGCATTCTCATGAACTTTGTACATTTTATATGAAATTCGCCACATTGAAACAAAGAAATAACTTTTTCATTTCGAGTTTTAAACATATTTATTGCGTTAATATATATCTATAGCATACACATTTAAGTTCTTTTCATGAAAACCCTTTTCTTTCTCTCTCTATAGCATAAAGTAACCTCCACAAGCTATTCTTAAAAGAGACTACGCAGACAGCCAGGACAATTCTTTAAGTTTTCATATAGAATTAAGAAATTTTATGCGGTAATATCAGCTGCATAGTAATTACGCATGAATCATAAAACTTTGGTAAGCATTATTTTTATATGGGCCAGCCAGGTAACTTTGGACTTCGACCCGTCACGATTCGCCTTTAGCTGTTAAAATCCACACCCATGTCGGGACTCGAACCCGGGACCGTCGAGCCGATGGCCTACCGCCACAGACCGCCCGCACACATGACTCATGTTTTAATCTATATGCCGTTGCTTCCTATTTCGAGACCACACGCATATGCACATTAATCTTAGATAAAAACCTTCTGTTGCTTTTCCCCTTTATCTTTTATTCTGTTCTATCTTTCAAACCTTGGTTCAAAATTCTTGCATGATAGAATCTACCTGTCAAACCAACTTATATCATAAAGTAATTTAGATAACCACTAAACAGGACACGGAGATCGCTAGTAGAAGTTTGAGAACCGTCACTTTGAAACAACCAACCCCACTCTCTCACCTCGAGATGGTGGCTGTTTCACGCACTGTCTTACCACAAGTGCTTGAGGGCTTTCTTTTTAAGAAGAAGGAATTAACTCCTGGCCAAGTTCCAGAATAACGTTTTCTTGGTAAAGGGTAGCCACTCAGAACAGACTGAGAAAACAGCTACTACAGTCAGCATGTTGTACCCCTAAGAATTGCTAGAACACTGGTGCTTCAATTATTAAGTTTCATGGTGCTTTAATCTCCTTTCTCCAACAGAGTGTAGACTGGAAGAGGACCTAACCCAACCTTTACCCATACAATACTTACTGTAACATGGACCACTTAATAAATTACTTACTTATACACTAGGAGTCTCCAGCTCTTTTGTACTTCATATTTATTACCATATATTGATATATATATATATTCACTGTTCTATAGTGGTAGTATCACTCCACTAATTTAACGAAGAACTTACCCATCAGAAGTCTTCCATTAGAAAAATCAGTTCAGCCACTGATTAACTGGATTGGTTAGGCCTAAAAAATTCACTGCACTATTATTTTATACCGTTTATATTGAATAGCACCAACCGATTCGACATCACAGCCCTTATACTTACTTGGAACCTCTCAGCATTGACCAACAAAGCTCAACCTAGGTCCAAATACTGACTATAGTTTAACATACACTAAGCTGCATCATCAGAAATCGAACTTTTAACGGAAGATCAGTTATGCAACAAAATACCAAAACATTTGAGACTAATTAACTAATTCCTCACATTAGAAATTCAACTTAACTCAGTTACTGGCTGAAGACCTTATGTGACACTGGCTAAATAAAATATTTTTCTTATTTAATATGAGGTTTATATTAATAAACCTTATATTATTCTCCTTTTTCTTTTAGTTTTTGAGTATACAAGCTTACAATATTACAAGTCTTAGCAATGGTTGTTAAGATGCAACATGAAATTTTCTTTGGCAACAAAACACTAGTATGAACACAAAAGAGAGAAAGAAAGAAAAGTCAACAGTTTTGGTGCCTTAAAAACATTTGAATGGAAGATTTAAGCCTTTAATAATATTCACTATTTATCTCATAAAGGAGTAATAACATTCAAAGGAAACTAACTGGCTTTAACTAAATATGCTATAACTCTAACAACTACACAGAAAATTGAGCAGAGCTCAGTAATGAAAGTACTTGTCGAGTTTGTACCGGTGCAATTTTTCCTTTTGGTTATTATTTATGTTTACTTTTGTAAAAATATATCATTTACTGTTACTATGAATTTTACAAGGTTAAATTATCGATGTAATATACTTATTCAAGAAAGTCATACAATACGAATGGTCTGGATGACCTAAAGTAAAGTGATATAAACAGTCTGAAGCTATTAAATTTTTAGTGAAATTATGCCAAAAATTGCATAACATTTGCTATGTAAACACTTATTTGAACATCCAGAAGAAAATATTAGACCATTTATATATATATCACACACCGAACAAACATCCTAGCTTATAAATAAGATATACACATATCATTACGAAGCAGAACATCATTGTGAAGCAGAACAATAGTCAAAGATACCAAATAGAATATATAAACAAGATTCTTAGACTATACTTTTATGTCACAGAAATACTAGGGATATTGACTCAAAAATGGGCTAGCCTAGCACTAAATAAGAAATGGAGGAAGCTAGCAAGGAGTATATTGATACCGAGCTTGGTTTACAAAGGTTATTAAACCTTTTGCAGGAGAGGGTGGACTTAAGGGAGCCAAAAACTAGTCGAGGTAGAAAACCCCACGAACGTTTTAGTGAATTCTTGAGTTGTTTTTCTTTACTCAACCTACTGGTTGGATAAATATAACAATGGTGAGGTCTTGTAGAGCAAGAGTGAAAAGGTGGAGTGGATATACTTAGCAAGTGCCTTGCAAAGCAAGGGAGAAAAGGATTAACCTGCTTTGTAAAAGGTGTCAACATTACGCTTTCTTTAGTTAAGCTATACTTGTGCAACCACTTAACCTCAAAATGGCTAACCACACATTTACATGCCTGAGGAACAACACCAATAGTAGGCCTATATTTCTTTGTACTTCATGGAATAGGTAAAGTATAACATACACCAGAACACACCATAGGTGAACATAATTGACTGTAGCCCAAACGTTATAATTGGCCTGTTCAAAACACATTTTCACACATGCTATAATGGCATTAATATTACTACATACAGCCAGTAATTTTCCAAGAGACAGTAGCCTCACAAACAAAAATGTGTATAGCCTAATTCTTAGTACATTATTTGCGCTACAAGGAATATCGAACGCACTGGTCACATCTCATAAGACAGGTTACATCATAACTTTCATAGCATTGAAAGTACGCACATAGAATGTATAAGTTCCTAGGGCTACACAGCCTAACTTAGTACAGCATTGGGAAAGCAGAACATCCTGTCAAGAATTGATTTAACCAAAAGTTGCTAGTAAAAGTTTAGGTACATTCTCAAGTTGTTGGTCACTCCTAACTTCGGATACAATTTCGTAGTTATTTAAAGAGGTGACAATCATTGAACTCACGGTCATTATAAATTGAGAATTCTCTCAGTAGAACAGCTGCCTATCATAATTCACATACTGAATAATAATTTTTGGCAGTTAATAAATTGCGTCAGTTATAATGAGCAGTTTCAGCTTACGAAAAATGAGATACTGGAAGCACTGTTCATCTCCGTTAGTTAGGGAAGTAAAGCTATTTAAGTTGACATCTTATATTTGTCACTGTCATATAGAAAGGAAAGTACTTAAATTCACTCAAAACAACAGATATCGAAGAAGAAACAATCTAAGTTTGTACAAAAACGGTCAAAATCCACGGCGGGAACGACATCCGACACCACATGGGTCGAAAACCATTAAGCATGAATTATAGAATATTCTTCGCCTACCAGAAGATCGCCTTGAATTATTAATATAAAGATGTTTTACCTTGATGGAGTTGGATTACAATCCAATATTTGATATATTACATCCGATTCTTTAGATACAGGTAGATAATGTTGAGAGCAACTACCTAGCTCATCTATAGACGTAATTCACTGCGGTTAGTACCCAGGGCATTCTGGAAAACCGGAGTTCCATACTTTGCAGACAAAACACTCTCTATCAGGGTGAGTCATATGTTCGTAGCGTTGGGTGGCCCCGCCCACTCGATGAGGGAAAACCATGTGCAACGTGTAGAACAGGTGAACGTGGTGGTGGCAGAACGCGTGTCACGTGTCTGTCTGATCACAGCGCTAACTGTGGGAGGAACTACGCGTTGAATACACAGTTGGCAGGACAATGGCTGAGGAGAAACTTGTGTGTCGTGTGCTTCTGCGCCATTACTGGAAAAAGGGATTGAATGCAGCAGCAGCAGCCAAGGGAATTTGTGCCATAGAAGGTGAAGATACTGTTCACCCGTCCACAGCTAGAAAGTGGTTTCAACGTTTTCGGTCTGGTGACACCAGTCTCGATGACAAGCCCAAGAGTGGACGTCCTGTGACGACGGATATCGATGCCCTCCTAAACGCTGTTGAAGGAAACCTAGGAAGCAGTACCCGTCAGCTGGCAGATGAGGTCCAGACATCACAAACCAGTGTCGTTCGTCATCTGCATCAACTTGAGTTTCGCTCCAGGCAACCGAGAATGGTTCCCCATGATTTGACTCCCGCTAAAGCTCAACAACGTGTGACCCTGTGTGAAGAACTGCTTCGAAACCCAACTGACGACAGGTTTTGGCGGCGGATCATCACGAATGATGAAAAGTGGATCTTTCTTCGTTATCCTGACACCGGGAAACAATGGCTTCGACCAGGTACGGAGGCGCAGCCAGTGATTCAAAGAGGACGGTTTGAAGAGAAGACAGTGTTGTGTGTGTGGTGGAATTTCGAAGGTCCGGTGCACTAGGAGCTCGTTCCACATGGTCGTTCCGTAGATGGGACATTGTATGTTGAACAGCTGCAACGGGTATACGACATTGTGCGCCGTCGTTATCCAGCACTGGTGAACCGAAAGCGACTGCTTCTCCAATTTGACAACGCTCCATGCCACAGGTTAAGAAGAGTCCACCAGCACATTGCGGACAAGGATGGTGTGGACATTTTACGACCCCCCCTACAGTCCCGATCTTGCGCCATCTGATTTTCATCTGTTTCGTTCCATGGCACACTTCCTGCGGGGCAGACAATTCAATTCCGTGGATGATGTGACAACTGGCATTACTGAGTTCTTTGCTTCAAAACCTGCAGCCTGGTATCGTCAGGGGCTTGTGTCACTGGTGGAACGTTGGAGAAGGACCATACAGTGTGATGGGATGTGGTACAGGGGGAGGCGGGTTGTGCACATTATCCCTGAAAACGCTACGAACATATGACTCACCCTGTTAAGAGCGAAAATCCATCGAAGAAGCACATTACATCGGCGAGGAAAAATGCATCCCTGATAAAGAAATGATAATTTGTTCAAAAATAGATCATGTAATAATAATTTTTGGAGATCTTTATTTATAAACTAATAAAAGTTGAAACTGCATGAAACACAAAAATGGAAAGTGAGTGGCACCGAAGCTGCTGCTACAACTTCTTCCTTATTCTTTTCCTACTTTTCCTAATTCTTATTTTATTTTTTGCTTATATTCTGATTTCCTGTTTTTGTTCTTATTCTTATATTCACTTCTTAATTTCTTATCCTTTGTTCTTAATATTATTTTTTATTCTCATTCCCATTTCTCTCAAATTTATAATTACTAGCCTTCCCTATTCTTCTTCCAATTTCTTAATATTATCTTCTTTCTTACTCATATTTTCAATGCTTATTCTTGTTTTTATATCTTACTCTTCTTTCTTTACTTCTTATTCCTGTTTTTTCTTGTTCTTCTTCTTATGTCTTGTTTTTCTTATTATTTCTTGTTCTAATTGCTTATTATATTCTGATATTTATACTTGTAAATGTCGAAGATTTTATTTCCAATAATACTCTTACGTCGTATACATTATTGTTACATATCTGTCTATAGCACTGTTAATATCCATGGTTGTATTTTCTATTCAATCAAAAGCCATATTAAGAAAATTTTATAAATCGACAATATTCTGCAATTTCCTGCTGTTTCTACGATAAAATATTGTGTACCGAAGAGAATAGGAAAAGAGTGCAACACGGTAAGTAAAATGTTATTTTACTGTAATTTCTATTTATCCCATGTTTGCAGAGATCACGATCATTTATTTGCGGATTTCTATTGCTCCTCAATAGAACCACTTGCGTACTAATGAACAGCTCTTAAAATAGACGGGTATAAGCCTGCATGCACATGAAAGGGTGTGAGTCGTTATGATATACCGTCAAACAAAACTTATTAATTACTTCTTCTTATATATTGCATATTATCATAATTTTTATTTTTTGTAACTAATGCAAATAAATTATTTTCAATATCCCAGGCCCGGTTTCAAACAATGAACGATAAAGCGGGCTGTTAGCCTAAGATAATGTAATGCCCAGAATCTTAAAATTATAATGCTTTCAGTAATACAATATAACTTATCGGTAAGACTTTTATCAACTAGTAGCAATAATCTGTTTCACTTGTTAGAAATGCTTGACCAGAGTTACAACCATAGCGAACGCCCTTGTTTATTGGAAACCTGTGGAATATCATAGACCAGACCTTGTCCATACGCGACTCGCCAGCAAAATCCCGTATGAGTATTTCGATATGAGTATTGGTCCGCTATATATACAATCGATAGTTTTTGTTTCTTCTAAATTTCCCACTTTATTGAGAAAGGGATTGGTAGTTCGTGCTGTGGCCGCAAATTATGATGTGAGTCCTTATAATCCAAGGTCACCTACGACAAAATGCCGTTGATTCGAGAAATATCGACTATATTACAAAATCCTATTCAATAGTTGAGCGTTCCTCCTTTTTTTTCTTTTACAGACTTTTCTTTAATTCACAATGGTTCGTGGTGTCCTCAAATTTTGCAACGTTAATTTACCTTATCTTCCGATGTCACCCAATGACAAAATTTTGCACAACGACGTAAGTCGGGTTACAACAGAATATTCTATTGTTACTTTCATATATCTGGTGTAGTAAAAAGTAATCCATTATTTTTGCATGACATGGAAGGCTTGACTTACCATAGTTAGAATGATCCGATTTAGGTCACATATGCGCCGTTTTGTTCGATAACGTGTTGCCATTTGGAAGGTAATATCATGATGCCTCTCTCATAGAAGCCCTTGTCCCTATTGGCAAAAAATTGACACAGTCGATTTTCACAAGAATCTCTTGAAGCGAATTATTCACCAGCAAACGTGTTCGCCATGGACAGGAACAGATGGTAATCATTCGGTGCCAGGTCCGGACTATAAGGTGGATGCATAAGAACCTCCCAACCAAGCTCCCGGAGCTTCTGGCGAGTCACTATCGATGTGTGTGGCCTGGCGTTGTCCTGGTGGTACACAATGCCTCTCCTATTAGCCAAAGCTGGGCGCTTCTGGGCGATTGCTGCCTTCAGACGGTCCAATTGTTGACAGTATAGTTCCGAGCTTAGGGTTTGGCCGTAGGGGAGCAGCTCATAGTAGATAATTCCCTGCCAATCCCACCAAACACACAGCAAAACCTTCCTGGCCGTCAATCCCGGCTTGGGCACCGTTTGCGCCGGCGCACCGCGCTTCGACCACGACCGTTTTCGCGTGACGTTGTTGTAAGTGATCCACTTTTCATCACCAGTCACCAACCGCTTCAGAAATGGGTCGCTTTTGTTGCGATTCAGCAGCGATTCGCAGATGGAAATTCGGTCCATGAGGTTTTTTTGCGTTAACTCGTGTGGCACCCATACATCAAGGTTCTTTGTGTATCCAGCCTTATGCAAATGGTTCCACACGGTTTTTTGTGCAATGTTTACCTCTTGGGCAATCGAGACAGTGCTTACATGACGGTCGGACGCGACAATGTACATGATTTTATCGACATTTTCGACACGTGGCCTTCCAGTGCGTGGTACATCTTTGACGTCAAAATTACCGGAACGGAATCGACGAAACCAAAATTGCGCGTGATTGGCTGTTACAATATCAGGACCATAAACACTATTCACATTTGCAGCCGCCTGGCTTGCGTTTTCGCCTTTATCGAAGAAAAACTGTAAAATATAGCATATTTTGTCTTTGCTAGTGTCCATTTTGACGCGCGCTGACACAACACTGAGTCAACTCATCACAACTATCTGAACAGTGTTTGTAGAACGCAATCTCATCGTTTGAACGCCATCTCGTTGAATCCAATCGGACTTATACAACGCGAGATACAGATCACTGAAGCCATCTATTGGCAAAATAATGGATTACTTTTTACTACACCAGATATTTATGCATTTTAAAAGCGTATTTTAATATATTTTTAATATGAACTTCTTTATCCTAAAATAAATAATAGCCTGCAACAAGGTGGCGTTTGACTGATTGCAGAATACTTTAGAATTTGGGTTACAAAACATTTTCTTGAGAAATAGTATGCGAACACCGAAATAGCTCGAAAAAATAATTAAAAAACTTTTTAAAGACATATTTTTCTTAAACAATTCGTACTTAAAAGTAAAACTAAATAATTGTGTTTATCCATACCTAAAAAGAAAAGCATGGGGCACACGAATGCAAGAATTTATAAAGTATATGAGAGCGTGCCTCATGCTTTTCTTTTTAGTCAAACATCAACAAAATTATTTTTTACTTTTTAGTATGAATTGTTTAAGAAAAGTATGACATTAAGAAGTTTTTTTATTATTTTTTGTTCTTGTTTTCTAGAAAAAGACATATTATGTGTAATGGTCATTAATGCTTGACCCTGCAAACTTCATTTAACTGAGAAATACTACAAGTGGTCTTCTGAAAAGTTTTAATCAGTAAGGCTGTCACAGACCATTGCATTATTATGGGGTAAGAAAAAATATAGCAAATTCGTAGTTTTAGTCCTATTTTAAATTAAGTGCTACGCTTTCAGCTTAAGATTATGGAGAAGAAGAACAGGTATCGCTTTATTTATTTGAGATATTTTATATCTGCTAGACGGGAAGCTGCGCACTGAGCTTCTTGTCACATGTCTCACTCAGCAGTGAACTCCTCGACAAACATTCTTTCGGAAGGGAAGGGTAGAAAAGGTATCGGTGAGGGCCTTAGTTAAGGTACCCTGCCCGTATTCACCTTGTGAAACTGAGCAAACTCCTTGAAACTTCAGTCAAGATGATAGATATCAGGGTTCGAACCTATTTAGCTACAGTTGGGTGCGATATTAGATATTGTGTTGCGAATCGGGCAATCACCACGGGGAGGGGAGGTGAGTAATTGATTATCATTTATTAAATGCATCCAATAGATAGTGCTTTCATTGTAAATCTAATCATTGCACTTCTTTCACGCAAAGAAAACAGAAAAGAATGGACGAAGATGGTATGGGAACGGAAAAGGAGGAAAAAATTGAAGGTATTTATAGAAAATTATCGTTCATATATCAAGATATTAATATAAAAAGTAACAAAAAGAAAAACTAATAACACATATCCAAGTTTCGTGAATAGGTCAACAGGATAAGAGTGAAATGTATCTCACTCAGAGGCCACGAGTCCATCTAAGATACAAAATGATTTACAAGAAAGAGGGCAAGCGTCAGGGTTAACGTTATGTTGAGAAATATGCTCTCTCTCTCTCTCTCTCTCGCTCTCTCTCTCTCGCTCTCTCTCTCTCTCACACACACGCATACTCACTCTCTTTCTCTCCCTGTCTCTCAGTCTAGAAGATTGGTTCCCAATATGAAAGCGTAAAATATTGCAAGCTGACACCGGAAATTAAATGAACAAGCAAAACTGAGAAATATAAAAATTAATTTAATTATTTATATTTGGGGAACTAGCAGCAACGTTGTTATGGATAATGTGGCTGATACAAAATACGTATATAATTAGCTACAGGGACATAAGTTCGCAACCCAAACCTCTCACACCAGAACTTCCAGGACGGAACGTCGCGTGACAAAAATATCGCTGCACTGGACGAGAACTTCTCTGGACAAAAACTTGGTTAACCAACACTTCATCTGGACTAAAAATTCGCCTTTGGGCGGTATTTCCAAAGTAGCATTTGCTAGGACTTTTTTTTTCTTTATTTTGCTGAACCAAATTGTCAGCTACTTACAAGGTTGGTTGAACACAAATTGTGAGTCCTGTAAACTATTACTACAGAACTACTTTATACCATGACTGTGCCTTTTGTTAACACTCATTCGTAAAATAATGGCGATTGCAGCTCAGAATATTTGCTTTAATGAATGCAAGTATGAAGATGACATAATTCTTTCTAATGTAAGTGGATTTCGATGTTACAATGGACATGTTCTGTCTTTACGATCAATCGAGGAAAGAAAGAAATAGTAAAACATGCATAAGGAACAAGAGAAGAAGTACAGAAATGATTAGTGATGAAAGTAAAATAATACGAGTTGAGAATGAACTGCCTTGCCATAAGCAACTTTTACAGTTCTGCTAATATTTTACGTAATCAGTGGAAAATTTCCCGAACCTCAGTCACCCTTAATTATTAAATTTCTGCTATGGTGTCTTATAGCGTGGTGAAGCCGAGCAATTCAAGAAGAATGAACTTTGAACACTGTAAAACCGAATATCTCAGACCAAAAAATGCCTGTGATATTCGTAATCATCGTTGCTGTTGTTTGTGCTCTATTGCATATTACACTGTTAAAATATTTAGGAAATTACCTTGATATATCCAGTAATGCTTCTGAGAAATGTTAGTATTTGAAGTATTACTGTAAAAGCACCGAGAGATTCCTTTTGGTAGTACTTATGCTACTGGAAGTTCTCAATTTTCAGTTCCAGTGTGATGTTCGCACATGCGCAGAAAGAGAAACCGTTTTCCCATCATAACCAAACATGGAATTCTGATCAACTGTTTGCTGCTACCATTTTAATTGCTCACTTTAGCAGGAATAGGAAATATTCTCAGTGAGTGGGATTGCGATCCCTAATTGATAAATAGAAATATATATATATATATAATATGGCGTAAATCGTGGTAGCTACTTTGTTTTCGGGATCGGGCAACGTATTTCTGACCTTATATGGTTTTTCCATCTATTACTTTTTTATCACTGGTAGTTTAGTCCAGTTCCCGGCCGAGATAGCCTACGGTAACCACTCAACTGGGGGGGGGGGATATTCTAGCATTCTTTTTTTTTTTTAAAAAAAAGCTGGTGCAAACTTTGTATTGTTGTGTCACCCAGGCCATAGTATGTTTGTTTTCTCTTCTTTGGGCCGTTATGATTCGGTGGGTACATTCAATTGCCTCTGATGACCATACTGATTGGGGTCTAAGTGTACTCCTTAGTTTCAACAGGCAAGTGGTACCTAGACTAGGGGACTGCTTGCTACTTTTCTTACTTCAACTCTGAGAACAGTCATCTGTGAGGGATGTTATCCCTCAGACGTGTGAGTCTCAGGCCATAGCATGCAGGATACCACATATAAAGAAAAACATCAAAATACTTCCAATAATATATTTAAACTATACCATTCATTTCTTTCTTTAATGTTTACTAATTTCAAAGTTCGGTTGCCCAATCTTAGGTGATAAATTGGTAGTAATCCTGACTTCAAGTGGGAATTAGAGAAAATAGTCTGTGAAAAACTGAGCGTGATCAAAAGTGCTTACCTTGTAATCGAGACGACCCATATTCGAATCCAGGAACTGGTGATGCATACAGCGTCTTTGTTGGTTTACCTATTACACAAACAAAGTGGTGAGATCGTACCTTGAAATAGGAACAGGGCCTTTTCCTTCTTTCATTTAAAGACGATTGAGTCCGGCATGTAGGTATACATGCTGCAAAACACTAGTGTTTGAGAAAAATGATACAAGAATGTGCAGTTAAGTCCCATTCTAGAATGTCTCTTCTGTCCGATTGATCCACTTTTTTTCTTTCCAGCAGCTATAGAATTTGCTGGAAAAGTTATAACAATCATTTTCAAAGTAGATTTTTAACTGTATGAAGTGTCCCCGGTGAATGAGTTGTTTCACTCGTTACGTTGACATCAGAGCTCACGTTCGATTCCCTGTGATACTACACTGCAAAAAATAGTTGTGTTAATTCAACACAATGCGGTGTCCCAGCGTGACTACCACTTTTGTGTGTTAAATCAACACAAAACACGGTGTTGATTTCGGTACAGTGAAAAAAAAGTTACCACTGCAGTGAGATTTGAACATGAGTGGCTCAGTAAGAAGACGAGCGTCTTACCGACTTCGCTAAATTGTCAGAGAGGAAAATCACTAGATGCAAACGATATTTACCGAACAACATTTGAATTAAACGACTACACTATATTTAAACAGTGTATGGAATTAAATATATGTTGCTGAACCACCAAAACAAACTAAGTTACTTGCATGACTTATCCCATTGTTTAATCACTTCCTATTTGTCAACTGAAAACCAAAATTCCCATTCATTGAGAATATTCTATTTCTTTGAAAACAAGCAAGATGGCGACAGCCAAATACTTGAGCAGCATTACTGCTTTCTTATCGTAACATGTCAAATGCTGCGCTTGCTTTCATAGAAATGGAACATACTGTCAATGAATGGGAATTCTGATTCCT
Source organism: Lepisma saccharinum (assembly GCA_022664845.1). Taxonomy (NCBI): domain Eukaryota; kingdom Metazoa; phylum Arthropoda; class Insecta; order Zygentoma; family Lepismatidae; genus Lepisma; species Lepisma saccharinum. The sequence continues at coordinate 29,310 of JAGDQP010008742.1, read as the reverse complement.
AATTGACCAATGGAAAAGTGATTAAATCATGGCATAAGTCGTGAGAGTAACTTTGTTTGTGTTTGAGGTTCAGCAACATTTTGTTATCCTCTATATTGTTTCAATCTAGTGCTCTTTCCGTCTGACGAGTTAGCGAAGTCGGTAAGACGCCCGACTTCTAACTGAGCATCCCATGTTCAAATTTAGCTACAGCCGTAACTTTTTTTCTCCCAGTACCGAAATCAACACCGTGTGTTGTGTTGATTTAACACACAGAAGTGGTAGTCACGCTGGGACACCGCATTGTGTTGAATTAACACAACTATTTTTTACTGTGTACATTAAACGTATAGTGGTTCTGAATCAATAATACCCTCTTTCTTAAAAGCAATGCTTCCAACTGTAAAACGGATTTAGAAAAATCTGAAACGCGGATTTGGTAGTCCACTGTGAAGTAAGACTTTCGGCAAATTTATAGATGCTGATGGCCATAAATCACCAAGTTATGACTCAATAAAATTATTAGGGCTATGAAGTCGGACTTAGTATTGATATATTTAATTTTAAATCATATTCAATAAAACAATCAAAATGAAACTTGTACGGCTTAATCACCATTGTGAGGAGGTAACATTCAAAAGCACACAGGTTAATTCAATTACATTTTTCATAAGTGGGAAAAAACCATGTTAATCATCTCCCCATTCAAAGTAACCGGCTTCATGGGAATGCAATTAAAGTGGTCATCAAAACTTGTTAGTGTGCACCATTCAGATCTTAGGATTTAATTTAGGTGGAAAAAGGAAAAAATGGACATGTGAGGTTATGCATCACCATGGTGGACATATGAGCTTTTTAAGGTTGCAATACATGGATATATGAAGTTACGTTTATTCTATATAAATAAGTCCAAATACAGGCGAGTTAAGTAAAGACAATGCATTATTATACAGAATAAATGCAAAATAGCAAAATAAATATGTAATGATTCTTGAAACTGCAGAAAGATACATGTAGTAAAGATTCTACATCTTGTGTATTAATATAATAATAATAATAATAATGATGATAATAATAATAATAAAGTTCTTGTGAATTGCAGCAATACTCACTGAATGTGTACAACATGGAAAACTAACACGCTTAACCCAATAAACATGAATAACTGCATCATCGTCCAAGGAAACACACAGTTCATTAGTTTCCAGCTGGAGTTCATCAGTCTCTGAGGTTGGGAAGGCTTCATTCCACATATATCTGTACTAGGTTAGACGTCCATCAACTTTCCAGTGTTTGCCAAATAATACTGACGACGTTTATAGGGTGTACCAAATTAGCATCCCGCAATGGTGCTTTGACAAGGTTGACCCAGTGAGGGCCACTTTTAAGATACCCTTGCTATTTCTTCTTGAACGTGTTTGTTGCACCATGTTTGCACGTGTTTATTTAAAAATAAGAATGAGTTTACACTTGTAACAAGTACTGCAGAATGATAGCTAACAACTCAGAAAGTTTCAATCCAAAAGTTCAAAAATCACCAAGTTATAGAGGATTTAAGATATGAAATACATTGGAGTAAATAGGAAAGTTGGACTTTAAAATGTGTTTTATGAGAAACTATCTTTCATGCACCTTCCGTCTTCTTTTCCTGTAGACTTCAATTGTGTGTTCTCCATGGAGCACTTCTATACGATCCTATTCAACAACACACTGTCTCCGGACTGTCTGAGTACCCCAACCTGTTTTCTGGATGTATACGGAGTTTGTGATGTTGGACGCGTTACCTCAGTCGATTCCTGTGTTGTGTTGCTAAGGTGTATTTCCCACTAGGTGTCAAAGAACGTTTTGAAAGACCACATCGAACCAAAGTTAGTAGAACACGCACGGTATACAGTATCGGAAACTTTTGAAGAAACAAGATTTAATAGCTCTCCCAGTCAGTCTACAATCTATAAAGCGCAACATCTACATTCGTGGCGTACTCTGATTTAACGTGCTGCAAGTGCACTTCAGGTGAACAGTGGTTTTCCTAGCTCCAATGGCGCGAAATCACGAAAGACCGAAAGCAGTTACTTACTCGTCTACAAGGTGCCAGCATAGTGCTCTCAATAGCATTGCATTCAGGTCACTCTTGTCATGTTACTATATAAAACTTAAATTGCCCCGGTTTACCTCGTGATCCGAGTTCCCCCGATGTATTGTACCATAATGGTATGCATGAATCACAACAAAAACCCTGAATGATGTAGTGGTTAGTGAATATTAAAATGGAATTTCGCAGAGTTATATAGTTGGCAATATTCTATTGATTTTCGTGTAGATCTTCTTGCATTACTTACCTTCGGCAGCGTGGTGGCATTTTAGAAAATATAATATACCGTATTTGTCGGCGTATAAGACGCACTTTTTTCCTCCGAAAATCGTATTCTTATACGCCGGTGCGTCCTATACACCGGCAAATATAAACAACCATCGGCAATATTATGTAGGCACATTAACAATATTGTTGAATTTGAAGTGTCGTATTTCACCGCCTTTGTTTCCGTTACATTTCTTTTGCAATTTTGAACGTAGGGTCTAAGATATTGCTGACGTAAGATTGTATTTCAAAAGTGCCAAAAATATTGTTTGTTTTTCAAAGGAATATGCTTGCTAAGTTTGTATTATCTAAACACAGATTTTAAATGTTTCGCATTGTCTACTAAACCTGCATTAACAATGGCTACGAATGATGAAAGAACTACTATTGTTTTTATTTTTTAAAAAAAACTGATAATATTTCAGAGCATTGTTGAACCTCTAAGAACAGTGTGATACAGGAATGGTTATTTCAACCAAACAAAACAGCAGCGTCAGTGTACTAAAGTCTTTGATGTGCAGGAGAGTTGTTGCAATGTCCCGCAGACATAGTAACGAGATATCTTTCAAATTGTAAGTTATCAAGTATGCTAAAGAGAATGGAAATAGAGCCGCAGAACGTCATTTTGGACCACCACCGTCATCGGGAAACATGATTCGCACCTGGAGAAGACAGGAAAATGAACTCAAGTATGCAAGACACAGCGAGCATAACCTTTGCAAAGGAGTAGTGAAATGACCACAACTGGAAGAAGACGTAAGAACATGAGTATTTGATCAAAGAAAGGCTGGAATGTTAGTGTCTACAAAGATGATAATTCACAAAGCAAAATGTGTGGCAGATGCAAGAGGAATCAATGATTTGTCAGGTTCAATTTCGTGGTGTTCCCTATTCATGAGAAGTAGCCTTTCTATGCGTATTAAAACAAAAAGTACCGGATGAATATGAGGACAAAATTCTTTGGTTTCACAGATACCTCATTGAAGCCAGACGTCGCGAAAAATTTGAACTTACGCAAATATCAAATATGGACGATGTCCCTCTTACATTTGACGTGCCTTCAAATAAAACAGATTATTCGAAAGGTTCAATAACTGTAACTGTGAAAACTATTAGGCATAAAAAAGACTCGTTACACTGTTGTGTTATCATGTGCTGATGGAACAAAATTGAAGCCGTTCTTGGTATTAAATAGAAAGACATTACCAAAGGATCAAATACCGAATGGAGTAGTGATTCATGTTTACGAGAAAGGATGAAAATGGATTGAAAATTTTGATAGAAAAGGTGTGGTCTAGGCGTCCTGATGGATTACTGAGAAAACTTTCTTTACTTGTTTGGGATGAATTCCGGGCCCACCAAACAAACGCAATTGGATGTTGTATCAACAAACCTTTTAAGGGACTCATCAGGGAGAAGTGGAAAACATGGATGCGGTCTCGTGATTTCGATGTTACTCCTTCAGGAAGAAGGAAGAAACCTAGTATTCCACAAATATGTGAATGGGTGAAAGCACTATGGGATAAAGTTAGAAAGGAAACTGCCATCAAATCATTTAAGAAATGTTTAATCAGCTGTTAAGTTCCAGATGGTTCAGAAGATGACATACTGTTTCAAGACAGTGATAGTTCTGTTTCTGGGATGACAAGTGACGAACATTCAAGTTCCTATGGTCGGAGTGACTGTGATGACTGAACTCTTCCAATGAGACCAAACATTTTCGTGTTCTTTACTGTCATATTTCTGGCAGAGGTACTTTTAGAAGGAATTTTCGTATTGTATTTTTCTTGTATTGTGTTGTACATGTTTTTAAATTTTGTGATAACCATATGCAAATTATATCTGTGCTGTTTTTGTTCCATTAAAGTAAAGTAAAATTCAAAAAATAAATTACCTAACTAATGGAATTTTAATGTACATGACATTTTCCCCGGAAAATCGTCCTCAAAATGAAGGTGCATCTTATAAGCCGGAAAATGCGATACTAAGTTGGCAACAATGCCTCTCTTATGACAACATAAAGAATAACTATAGATAACCCATTATTTTGCTCAATTATTGTGGCGATGAACTTGAGCGTTCCGTAAATCATAGCGAAAGAGAGAGGGACAGACACACAGACAGAGTTATCTTCATCCGTTGTTGGCTTTAATTACTGATATTTCAGCAGGCGTCTGAACCATTTAAGTGTTCCCATTTTCAATCGTGCTCGCACTACAAGAATAGTTTGCGTTATTTAAATACCAGCAATAAGAATAGAAATGTCTATTAAATAGCAACAAATATATTCTGACAAGCGGGATTAAATATGTTTATCGGAACATGAACTGTTTACAGTAACCATTATATGTGAAGCTCATTATCACAGTGGTGTAAATCAAGTCGTTCTGAAGATTGGAGTAATGAAATACCAGGTATGTAAATATGAAACCGGAATTTGTGCATAGACGGCGTTAGCTGTCACTGTGGTTACCTTAAAAACTGTGTCCTTGGCGCCACTTGCTTGTTTTCACTGCTGATAACGATTTGCAACTCACAACCAGACAAGTTTCATGTCATAGTGTAGTGTTTAATAGCGTTGAACATGGCGCAATTTGTACCTACGAACTACGATGTGCGGACAGCATTGATTTTTTGTTACTATTTGAAGACAACTGCTGCAGAATCGCATCATATGCTTGTTGAAGCTTACGGTGATCATGCTCTTGGTAAGTCACAGTGCTATGCGTGGTTTACAAAATTTAAAAGTGGCGATTTTGACGTGAGAAACGAAGAACGTGGAAGACCACCGAAAAAGTTTGCAG
>JAGDQP010008742.1:0-14578 GCA_022664845.1 Lepisma saccharinum | reverse complement strand
TTTAGGAGCTATAATTAGCAGGATATGGCATTGAGGTGACAGTTTAGTTGACCTGGTATTAAGTTTATTTTTTTCTAGAGGTGCTATTGGTTTAGTGGAAATTTAGTATACTCCAGTAACGATTTGCATCATGTGGGAAGCATTACAAGTAGTGTTGCAAACTGTAAAAAATGTATGAGGTTGAAAATTTTAATTTTGAATATAACAGCTGGTATATTGTTGATAGTTTGCTACGCTAGATGCTGTGCTTCACATACGGTAAGATGCTTATCATTACTAGAAAATTCTAAATATCCAATAAGGGAAATAATCCTTCATACTAGGTTGGCAACAGTGTCTACTCAATATCATCACGTTTAGCTCTTTATAGCTACCCCTCTTGATATAAATCAACTTTCAACAACGTACTTTTAATTAAGATCGTCCTTTGTGACGTATCAAGGAAGTTTCATTTTATTAACCATTGTAACGAAGACGTGTCTAGGCTCCAACTCCTGAATCTCGAAAACAAAGCGGAATTATAAAAATGAAAAAGATTACGTTCCCTGTTCAGTCGATGGTAGGACAACACTAATATTCGACACCAATTTATCACGGAATGTGGGTATGAGAAAACAAACGCATACTACTCCGAGTTTAATAGAAGTCCGATCGTAAAATTGCTTTGAAGCATGCTGATTTCGATTTTGAAGTGAAAATTTTTGAATTTCAAACTCCAAGATGGTTGCAAAACTAAAATGATTTTATTTTCAAAAATGTATCTCCGTAAACGTCTGGTAATTCTGCATCCAACTATCCTCTACGGTTCGGGGGGTTGCATACTATTCAGGGATAAGTGTAAAAAGACCAAATGAAAATTCTTCTCATTTTCGCTAAACTTCATATCTATGGGTCCTTATAGGGCTAGTGTTTTCATTTTGAATATTTAGAAGTTGCACTAGCACTTCATTTGAATATTGCAATAGAAAACTAAAGAAAGAAAAAAAAGTCAAACATTTAGGAAGTCATAATTTTGCGTATAGAAACAAACTAATTAAGTTGCCCCTGAAATAAACAATTTCAGATTTCATGATTTTCTTTATATAAATAAACGAATCCGTTGTGATGTCTCTGATTACTAGACTGTTGCAGCCATTTGCAAACTTTGTATTTCGTCAGTTACTTTTTTTTTAAAGTATGTTCATTCTCCAAACATGTTCAGAATTGTGCATATTTCATTCCTCCTTTATATTTATTTTTGAGATTTTATTCCGTAAATAAACTTCTGGCCTATTGATGAAAAGTAAAACTTTTCCCTGTAGACTGATATGGTGACAGTGTGCTAAATTCACACCAAAACAATTCCAGTGTTTTGAAGCGAAGAAAAGAAAGGCTCCAGAGGGAACTGTATTCTCCTAGGACAAACAAATGGTTTTTGCTCTTTAAAATTAAAGCAGAAGACGCGAACTTAATTTCACAGTGGTGAGAAGTGTAATTAAGTTTAATACATATTAAACCAAATGCCAGAGAACGAACAAAGTTTTTACTTGCATGTATGTGTAACCATAAGAGGGCAAATAAAAGACATGCTCAATAAACATCCGTAAAGAGAACTAAATGAAGCTGAATTTCAGTTCCAAAATTTGGTAGAATCACGAACTGCTGCTGAGTAGCTGAGAATCCGAAACTCAAGTATGTACCATGGGCTGATGTGTGAGTATAGATAAAACCTAAAGGCTGTGTAGAAGAAATTGAAAGAAACGGTTCGATGTTCTCCTGTTATACATGTCTGTCGTCATCAAGCATGGTTTATGGATATAATTGTGTAAAATAAGCAATTACGAATAATTCTTTATGGTTACGAACATGATTCAGTTTTCCAAATATATGCTGATGGTGATACCTAATATATTCATAGGAATATGTACTTTATTTATGAAGAAACGCATAGATATAAAAATGTTGAAGGGTCGCGGAAGCAAAGAGGAAAAGTGAATGATGTATCATTACTTGTGTTGTAACTTAGTTGAAGATGGATCTATCATGTTTGAAGTATGAACTTTTTACGGCTACTCTGACTGACCTAATATCTTAAATCTTTGTGTTGTATGAAGAGTTGATTGTTGGATCTTAATGTTGTATCCGTGTACTCGCACTGGAGAAAATTTGGATCTCTCATCGATCTATGCAAATGATCCACGCAAGGTGAAAATAAAACCCTAAGATAATAATACCAAAACCTCGTCGGGGTAGTAATAACTGGATATTTATACGATAGTTATTTCATCGTATAGTGAGTAACCAGATGGTTATTTCATTATATGCGGATCAGTCAGATAAAACTTGGAGGAAGCCCTTAAGAGGAAAGTACTTACATGTCAATACTCTCCACTGTTCACAACACACTTCTGTTGGTGAAATACCAGGCGATGTTTGTCTCTGTCAAAGTTATTGTGGCTGTGAGTGGAGTTAATGCTAATTATCTCCTGTATTTCTTTGTCCGACTGAAAGTGGATCCACTTCAAACTTTTCTTAAACGCTACAAACATATTGAAATCGCTTTGGAAAAGATCAAGTCTGGTCCTCCCGATGTAATTTGCAGATTATAACTAGATTACTGTTGGCTGCGTAGGCCCTAGTGTTTTCGTTAAGGAAGGTAATGCACCTCTTGATTTGTCGCCGTAACTAATCAAGGGTGTTGATGTAGCGATTGAAAAAGAAAAGCTTTGGTAAACTTTTTTTAGTATGGGCCATTTTAGTAACTTTTGACTTCGGCCCGTCACGGTTAAATGAGTGCAATGCTTGTTAAAATCCGCAAACATCTACGCTCAGATGGGATTCGAATCCGCAACCTTTGAGACGCTGATCTAACTCCTCAGATCACACTACTACTCGCTTCACATGTAGCGATTACATTAATGATCGCACGTCGTTCCAAAAATTATGTAAGTATATGTCCAATGCAGAGGTGCCTAACGGGGGGTTATATAACGCGCAATGCCTGATGACAATTTTTTAAACGGGGGGGGGGGGGAGAAAAAAATATTAAAACGATTTCTTCTTCGGATGCTCGAAATGCTTACGAACGTGTTCTATTGCAGTTTTGCTTGCAATTTATATAAAACCAGATTTCTTATGCTGATTAAGCGAATTAACTCCATTACGGTCCCTTGCTTTGACCTACAGCATATGCATACGTCTATTTGTTTTATTATGCACTGTTTATGACTGCGAAACTATTACTGATCAAACGATACGGTTGACAAGTCGTTGGCTGAAAATTATAACGTTTTAACTACATAGGATTTTGATGTTAGATAGAACCTTATAATTCTAAGCCGACGAACTGTTTACAATGGATGCAAATATAGAAATAACATTCTGAACTCAATTCCAACCTTTCCAAGCCAGTTAAATCGAATTGTGGATGAACGGACAAGAAATCAACACAATTGTAGTAACTAGCAACAACGCACTGGTTACTCATAATTGAAATATTTTATCAGTTCATTTTAATCAACTTGTGAAAATGTGTCTCAGCGACCCCATAAGCAGAGTACGGGTAGGTACTAATTATGTCAGATAGTTTCAAGATTCGCAACGAAACAAGGTGATGCCTTGTCACCACTACTGATTAACTTTGCCTTAGAATATGCGATTTAAAAAAATAAAAGAGGACGAAAAGGGACTAACGTTGAATAACTTGAATCAACTGTTCGTGTACGCGGATGATGTAGATTAAATAGGGGAAGCTATAGAGCCACTACAAAGTAACACCCATGTCTTAGTAGAAACGTGCGATGAGGTAGGTCTACAGGTAAACATAAAGAAAACAAAATACATGATAACAAGCCAAAACACAGGGAATAACGGAAATAGGTACATAACAATTAAGAATGAGAACATAGAGAAAGTAAACAAATTTAAATACTTGGTAGCATACATAACAAGCAAAAACGAGGTAACGGAAGAAATATAAAGTCGCTTAGTATCGTACAAGTCCAGAAACTCCTAACTTCTCGATTATATCAAGGAAGTTGAAATTGAAAATACACAGAACGGTTATTCTGCCGGTAATACTTTATGGTTGCGAAAGTTGGAGTACGACCCTAGCAGATGAACATAAATTACGATTGTTTGAAAATAAGGTATTGAGAAAGATATACGGGATAACTGGAGAATGGAGGAGACTGCATAACGAAGAGATTCACGGACTGTACGACTCACCCGATGTTGTAAGTATCATGAAATCACGACGATTAAGATGGGCAGGCCATGTAGCTCGGATGGGAGAAAAACGATTATATTCCATCTTGGTCGGAAAGCCGGGGGGAAAGAGACCGTTGGGAAGACTGAGCCGACGTTGGGACGACAATATTAGAAGGGATCTTCAAGAAGTAGGTGTTTGTGATGGAAACTGGCTTGATCTTGCCCACGATAAATACAGATGACGAACGTTTATTACTACCGCGATGAACTTGCAAGTTCCGTAAGCCATAGAGTAAGTAAGTGCGTAAGTAAGTAAGCTATCGTAGTGTGTGCGCTCAGTTGAAGCAAGCTGGCAAATATTCTCTAATTGTAGACTCTACGTGGGATGATAGAAAAAAGGGAGTTACTGCAACAATTTGTGATGTCTGTGGTTGTATTGTATAAACAGTAACTTCTGCAACGAAAATAAGCTAAAGAAATGGGAAACATTTGATCGTTGGAATTCGTTGATTGCGTCCATTAAACATTTTGATACAAAACATGATTTGTAACGGTGAAGACAAATATGAAACTTCTTTAAGTGTTTCGATGAAGTGGGAATTTAGGATCTCATAACAGATCCTTTCCGTTGACTGAAAGTACAGATTTCCTGTTAGTGCATTGGTAATGTACTCTCGCAGTTTGATGACAATTTTCAGAGCAATTGTTAACCTTATTTACACAGACGGTGATCTTTTCTACCGGTCTCTTACAAACCTCAGAAGATAAGTGAATAGTGTGGATATTTACAAATTTTACAACCTAGATCCTGGAAGTATTGCAGAAGGATTTCTAGCTTTCCGTACAATCTGTGGCGAAAGACATTGATTTAACTTAGATGCTGGATTACATAGATATAAGAAGCAGAATGTGGCTGAACGAATAGTAGCTATCGAGGCAAAAATGAAACTTATACTGAATCTTCGAATGAAGAGTTCACAGGCTTTGCTTAACAAGCAATGCTGGGTTCAAAAGGATTTTTTTTTAAATCATAACAGGATGTTATTCAGTTCACTAACTTCTCAAACATAAACGCTTTGTACAAGTTTCTTCTTAACTCAATCACTAGTTGTGAGTAGATCGTACAATGAGTTTTTTGAGAATAAAAAAATATATTAATTTCTCCTATGACAGACAATTGACTACTGTTCACTACAATTTCTTCACATGAATTCGAAAAGTATTCAACAAAGACATTATTAAACAGTATGCTGCAACAATGTTCCAATAACAAACTATAGCAAAACATGTAAGCTATTGCTTGTGTGCAATATTCGATATATGAGAAGTTCCTATTTTCAGTTGTAATATCTCTTAAATATAAAAATATAGTATATCGATATTGTATGTATGCTATCAAATGTGTTTGATGTACGTTATAATTCATTTTGAAATATATTAACAACTAAGATTTGAAAGACTTGGTCAAATTTCTTACGAAAAATGAAATCGAAACAATTGGTAAAGTTTGTGAAAGGAAATCTATTTGAAGGAGAATGAATCTATGAAATCAGGGTTGACTGTGTCATAGTCATTGCGGGAGATGAGCACCCCTGGCCCTGGTCCAAGGTGTTGGTCGAAGGACAGTATCATTATCTACTTTCTTGCAGATGCCAGCTCTTTTCTTCTTCTTGGGTGATAGTGCTTTAATGGCATTGGGCTTTATTCAGATAGGAGACGAAACCTAGGTTTGCACTACATGCTGGAGGGTCATAGCGATTGCAGACCCTCTCGTCTTCTGTGTAGTTATATTAACATCTGGACTGCTACGATGTTTTGCTCGTCCCCTGTCATGTCATGAGGAGCAAAACATCGTAGCGGTCCAGATGTTAATAGAACCATACACAAGTCAGGTTTCGTGAGACCCACACACCTTATGATACTGTAGGCTGTGTGCACACTACCATGGCTAATACCAACAATAGCAGCAAATTGCTCTTCTGTGATCCGTCTATCATCCACACTTCTGGATATTGGCTGCCGTGCTGAAAGCACAGACTCATCCTGGTCGTGAATCATCCTGTAAAGTCCGGTCGCTTAGATTTCGAAACCTTGACGATGGAATCACTTAAACAATGTTGCTTATACACAACTTCCATTTGGCGGTGAATATGCGCGACTGTGTGAACATCAGCTGTGAGAAACCGGATTACATTACGCTGTTTTTTCATGGAAGCGTCCGTCGCTCCACAGACACTGGAGCACATGCCGTGCGATCGCATGCGTCCGCTCCACCAAAGAAGGCGATTTGCACCAAACTGCCTACTGCAGATTGTGGGAGCTGTGTGTTGCCAATCCTAACGTCATAACATTGCTCTTCTTTTAAAAAATTAGCCGAGTTTCGTTTTACTGCACCTTATACATGTATGTAATTGTGATTTTTTTTTATGTCAAGATCAAAAATATTATTCAGTGAATATAGATCTTAATTTGGCATATTCCTCTGAGGATTTTTGTTTTACTCTGTCATGAAAACCTTTATCTTTTGCGTTATCCTACAAAAAATCGGCACACACAAAATAATTTAATATTTACAATTAATATTAGTTTATAATTTGCTCATATTTGCTTTCACTGCACTTCCAGTGGCGTCAACAGAACGGCCTCAGTTGGTAGAGCTTTGCCTTGGTTTCGGAAGGTCCTGGATTCCGATACTAGCGGTCGACCATCGTGACTGAGATTTTCCCCAGGTATTTTCTCAGTCACACTAAGCAAATGCTTTGATGGTACCTTCAAATTAAGCCATGGCCGACTCCTTCCTACATCCGTCCTCTACCTTATCCCGGTCTGAGCCATAGATGCCTGAAAGTTATAAATGCAATTCAATTCCAATTCCAGTCGCGTTAAAGTGCACTTAAAATATTTGAACTAAAGAAAGAATTTGTTTGATTTTGTCAGATGACTAAATAATTTAAATTGTTACATGTTTAGTGTTAATACTTACAAGTATTTCGTTTTTGCGAAATAAACCTTCCTGCATTCTGGAGGTCATATCTATTACCTTAAGTACTGGAATCAATATCCAGGTTCAACTCCCCGTAGAGATCGTATACAGCTAGAAAAAGTCAATGTTGAACACAACAGATGCTATCATTTAGCTGTCTCGACACTTTCAGGCCGGTAATGACAAAATCGAAACCTCTGACGGGACAAACATTGAAATATCCTAATTCTTAAACAAAACAGCTCTCAATGCTGTCAGTCAAATGGCGTGTACTCAAGGCTGTAGATTTTTTTTTTTTTTTTTTTTGAACACGCAACCTTTCGGAAACATAATTTTGTGTGTAGCATGTTTCTCGAATTCAGAGCTGGTAAGCACGTTCGTTGAATAAGATCAGTTAAAGACAACATCTAACAACGAAAGTATAGCTTGTGAAAAATAAAACCAAAAACTGCAAACCAAAATTCTGCCGTAAACACGCAAGTTTCATCGCGTGATCTACTCGGATTTACTGATGTAAATGGAGAAAGATTCTTCTGCACAATAGATGATATTTTCCACAGGTTAAATACGCAAGAAGGAAGTTACAACTAATAATAAAGAAATGAAATCACCACCGAGAATATTCACAAAAGATGGATATAAATAATTGCTTGATTTATCCTCACATCATATTGAATATTTAAAAAAACGAGTTGGTAGTGGATTTCTTAGCTGACCTTATGTCAAAAAGTAGCCAAAAAACTACAGTTTCCAAAATTCTTATTTCGTCTCCCATGGATCGCACGCTAACTTCCAGAGGTTATAACGTAACAACAGCTCTATTAATTTGTGAAGTTTCTACTTGTTACGCTTTCATTTCGCGACAAGTGTCGGTTTCTGTGAAAATTTCTATTCTATCTTTGTTGATCAGTTCGCAGCCCTCTCTAGTCTTTAATTATTGATAATCGAAGACAGAATCTTCCCCTAAACATTCGGTCATATCTGAAACATTTACATACTATTATTGTTATTATTATTATAGACCAATCTCTGTTGTTAATGTTTTGCCTAAAATAGTTGAAAAAATCATCTTCAACCATATATATTGTAAAGTTCATTCTTGTATTTCACCAAATCAATGAATATATATGATGAAATAGTGAACCTAAATAAGAAAGTAATAACTGTATTCCTCTTATACTCTTTACTTACTATCTATGCATTTTATAATGCTGTTATGTTTATATACATCTAATGGCTAACTACTGGGGTGCCATATTGACATTGGATAATTCCATTTTCTTAAACAATGCCCATGTATGTTTTTATCACTGAAAATGTTATTTCTTACTTTTATTATGCTTTGTTTATATGTATGACTAAATTTTTTTTACGTATACTCATGTATCCTCTGTACTCTATATGATATTCTGTATCTTTATGTATTTCTACCGTGCTATATTAGCTTATCAAGCTGTTAGAAATACATAAATATACAGAACAGTCAAATACAGAATATCATATAGAGCACAGAGGATACATGAATATATGTAAAAAAATGATTACGATGTAAACATATAATTCAAAGCTAGGAATGAAAGAAATACACAGTACTGTCTTAATATGAGGTAATCAATATAACACAGAGTAAAAATATGCTTAACAACTTCACTTATTGTAGTTCTTTAACATCCTAGGTATGATGACCATAGTTTTCCCCTTGGTTTATAAAAATATGAAGTTTCTGGTAAAATGTGTGGTTCCTGATACTTTCGAGTAGATAACTGCTACTGCGTATTCTCCAAAAGGTGCTCTATAAAATCTTTGTCCATGGTTTCCCTTCTTCTACACAAGGGTTTCAGTTTATAAACCGTGCACCAATATTCGTAATCGTGGACAAAATAATATTTTTTAGTTTTGTGACGTAGCATTCTTATTAAACATTTTTGGACCCTTACTATTATTCTATCTATATCATATTTGGTGTGGGGTGGGGATATTATATGGGGACTGCAAACTATAGTCTAACTCTTACCAATAGCTTGTACGTACAAAATTCCAAAGGTTGATTCTTTTACTAACTCATTACATTGGCTAAAAATATATCCAATTAGTTATTATAACAATAATAACCTTGTATCCATCTCGAACAAAGAAAAACACAGCTTTCTGACAAAGCTGATATTATTTAAAAACAAAAAGAAATTAAAACGTAACAGTTTCGAAAGTATACAACTTCCTTCTTCAGACTGTACTCTACAATTCTAGAGTTGTAGAGTGCAGTCTGAAGAAGGAAGTGGTAAACTTTCAAAACTGTTACGTTTTAATTTCTTTTTGTTATTAAATAATATCAGCCTCGTCAGAAAGCTGTGTTTTTCTTTATTATTTGCAAGGAGTTATGAGTGCACCCATGTGTTAGCTGAAATGTACATTTTCTTCAAAAATGACCAAGATCCTGATCAGTTGACATTTTACTGATTCTTTTGTTTATAATAGTGTAAGAAGACACCAGATAACTAGTTTTGTATGAGTGAAAGTGACATGCTTAGTTTTATTAACATTTATTACAATTTTATTGATAATGCACATACATAATAATAATAATGTTTATCACGAAGCGATAGCGAATATTACCTATACCGTTATACCATGATGAAACTCAGTTGAAACTTCTATCCCACATTTTCATTAACTTTGAAGAAGTTAGAGACGACGCAGCTACTTCTTTAACTGCCCTTTTTAAAAATCAAAGCATAAATCAAACGTGTGTCACCTGAAACAAATGATAATTCATCGCGGGGTCTTCTTCGTGAGTGCAGCCGTACGTGGTGAAAGGAAACTAAATTATTTATTATTGGTACTTCAATTTAATTTAATTCAACTTCACAAATTTTTATGTATACTAACAAAAGAAACAGGAAATTTCAGCATTAATATGAGTTAACACAGCGTTTCTCAACCCTCTTAATCCAAGGACCAGTAATATGTCTGAAAAAATATCTGTCTAAGTTCTGTGGGCCTAATGTTTAAAAATACTATATGGATTTTACTGACATTTGAGGCATATATGTAATTTTTAACGTAATAAATCTTAGGGCACGTTTCGAATACCTACGGAAACACACTAAAATAAATTGGAAGTAAATATTAAACTGGCTGCGGACCACCTGTCCCATTTTCGGGGACCACAAATGGTTCTCAAACTGTAGGTTGAGAAATGCTGAGTTAACGCATTATTTAAATTTAAGTATTAATATATATATATATATATATATATATATATAAAGAAAATGAAGACAGGAAATCTGTTTCTCGCATCCATTACAACCAAAGATAAAGGAATGTTACTGTGTTAAGGCAAAGGTCTATTTCCGTCTGTTTCACGGAAAGGTGAGACTGTGTTGTGAGTTCATGTCTAGTAATTTTGAACTTTCATCATGCAAGAACGCAATAACAGTTAACCTTATAAAATGTAGGCCTATCTAAAAACAGAACTCACTTTCTAGTTCTGTTCTCCGTAATGTTGGTACTTCAATACGCGAAACTTTAACCTATAGAAGATTTCTTTAAGATAGTTTTGCTCCCCGTGTATATGAACACGCCTCTATTTTTTTTTTAAAGTGATTGAGAATAACAATAACATGTAAATAGGTGCACTAAATAAATTAGTGACGAAAATATGTGAACATTACCAATGAAGATATTCTATACTGTTTTCAAAATATAAACAGACCTATGTAGCGATGAGTTGATGCTCAGTTTTGAGAAATCATGCTTATAGTAATTGGAATAGCTTTTTCTCATGTAGCAGTTTGTTATCTTACTTAATAACGTATAAGAAATGGGTTATTCTTGGTATTTATTGTTAAAATAATGCTGAAGTATTCTACAGAATTGAATTGGTCATTGTTGAATTGACAGCAGAATTGAATTGCTCCTGTATCTCCGAAACGATGAATAATTTTCAATTTCTTCAAATTATTATTATTATTATTTTTTAATGTAAATAATCACCTCCCGAAGTTTGCACCATTCTTTCGTGGATACCCTGTATACATCTATTGCGTACGTCAACGCTATCCTGTAGTTAATTAGCTATTTATAAAATTAGGCTGATATTTAGATCGTCCTTCTGAACATTCGATTGAATCGAACCTGAACAGTTACAGGCATAGTTTAGATTATTATAATGCTTAGTTTAATTTTATTTTAAACTACATTTATTTACTTATGTTATATTAAGAATGCAAAAACAAATAATTATTAGATATAAAATTTGGATTGCGGTCCCCTACAGAACGTTCGCAGACAATAATTGAGAACTACTGCAGCATTAAATTATCAAACTGTTATTACCAACATTTCAAAGTAAAGACATATCAATACCTTAGCTCCTGTTGGCAGGCAACCTTTTATTTATCGACATAACGTTGCATGTTTCCAGCAATGTTTCGTAATAAATAGTTCGTAGCAATGAAATGTCGGAATCCTATAGCACGTTGGTCGATACCTCATACGTATACCGCTTGTATGTGCATGCATGCATTGACATTTACAGGCACACACATACGTGCATCACGTACAACCATCTCGGAAAGAACTATAAATACATGAAAAAATGCTTCTAAAGTATCCATATTCCCTGGTTTAGAGCTTCATCATCGCTACGATATGGATGGATCCATTTTCTACCTGAAGTACTGGTTGTTAAATGTCGTCAGCCACATGATATGATGAGGCCACAAACTTATACATAGAATTCGCTGAATAGCGAAAGTGTCTGTTGAGGGCAGGAACATGTAATAATTTATCTTGGATGTGAAATGATCTTTAGTCGACACACTGCTTTTGCTCTGCTACAATAATGAATGAACGCTTTATAATAATAATAATAATAATAATAATAATAATTATTATTATTATTATTATTATTATTATTATTATTATTTCGTTGGATATTTTCTGGTAATTTGCGCGTATATATTTTCATTTTTAAAACAATATGATATTATTATCTTCATCTAATTTATCACCTAAATTTATCTCTCTCTCTCTCTCTCTCTGTTTGTTTGTTTGTGTGTGTGTCTGTATACTATAGCCATTATATTCAGCAGTTACATAATGGCTATTATATAATGGCCATTATATAATCATTATTTTCAGCAATTTTCAATCCACTGTTCGATAAAGATTTTTTTTTCAACAAACATCAGTCAATTGTTGTCCTCATCGTTCATGTAGCTTCTCAAAAAGGTTTGATTCATCTACTCACCTTGCATTCAGTTTTCATATTGGTCATTTCTTTTCTGGGTATAGAACATTTTGTTGTCCATTTTCCATCTGTTAGTCTTGCTAGGGACTCAACTCCATTTCATCTTGTGGTTCAAGTGAATCACATTTTAAGTGCGGGTCGGTGGGTCGTGGGTAAAATTTATGTGATCCACTCGACCCACGACTCACCTAGAAATACCTTATCCTGGACCATATTCACTACAGATCGAAATAATATGCAAATTTCGTGAAAGTATAACATTACGAATGAATGCATTGCATGAAAATGTTAGGTTGGGTCCATGGTACGAGCAATTGAACCCTCCTCCCTCCTCTCGCCTCCACTTCCAAACTACTTTCACCTCCACTGTGCCAATACAATCTGTAAAAGTATGACGCAACCCATTGTCATAGTAATAGTATAGACAGGGTGTTGCAAAACAACACGGACAAAACCACCTCACGAGATTCCTGACATGAAAAAAAAAGAAAAGTACTGACTATCGATGGTTCACAAATGCTCAATTTCTGCGCTACAAGCTGCTGAAAGTGTGGGATAATGAACTGTAGAGCATATTTCCTATATCAGTAACGATAGAACTGAGGCCTCATGGTACGCGCGAGACTTGAAACCCACTGTATCCAAAAATGCATATTCCAAAATTGTGCAATGGAAGCTATTCCCCAATGGAAGTATGGTCCTCAAGTAGCACACTGTTACTCGCCTATACCAATAACGTATGATTTCCGATTTCGATTCATGTTATTATCTAATATCGATCAATATCCAATAGCAAAAATTGTTGCTGATATTGCCGATATCAGAGATCGATGCCGATCGGTATCAGAGATAAATATTAGTCTATCGGAAAGCACCATCATTCACTGAGAGAAATTTACTATTTTAATAAACGTAAATTTTAACAAAGTAATGTTATTTTGATTACATCACGTCTTTATTCCATTACGCGTCCTACTCTCTCTTCTTAATACACAATTGAAAATGTTCGCACATTTCTGCAACTATATTTCAATCTGGAACCCTGTGATTTGTAGTCTTTTGTTTTACCCACTACGTTACGGAACAATGCATCGAGACTGATACGTTGATTAAGCAGTTCATCAACGCAGGCATGGAATATAGTGGCATAGACAGTACTTTCATTACAAAATGACTTTGAAGTCCGTGTAGAAGTTTTACACGTTGTACCATTATACTGACCTTTTCAAACAAACAAGACGCTCTTCCAAACGATATCCGCCAATGTGATATATCTCTAAACTTAATATTTTAATCTGCCAAGTTTTTTTTTGGCATTTTTTCTGGTTGAAATACAAGTTTCAGGAATAGTATTGAATGTCGAAGTATCGTACCAATCCAATGTCGATAGATATTGATGCAGAACGGCCAGACAACCTCGTTATTGGTTAAGTATTGACCAGATATCATTATGCTGCTGGGAGTATTCCCAGAGATTCTCTGGAGTAAATGTGAGTCGAAATAAACACGAATAAGACGACTTTCGGTATGGGTGCAGAACGTAGTCACTGCCATCTAACTAGCGATGATGGTCTCTTTTACTGATAAAAAGTACACGAAGTGTTCGTTGAAATGTATGTAATTTACTCTTGTTTGCTAAGCAGCTACGAGTATACATCTTTAAAAAAAAATCCGCAAAGAAAATCTGTTTGAAATATCGACTTGCCGCAACTGCCTGCTGGAAGGTAGTCCTATTCATCCTTATTTTGACCCACCTTTACTTCAGAGAATTTCTAGGAATCCCCAATTTTTTTTTTTGGGGGGGGGGGATCCTTTGTGAACCCATTGCACAATGTTGATAAGCGCATTTTTTGATAGAGCAGATTTCAAGTCTTTGAGGGCGCCATGAAGTTCTACTGTTAATGATATTGGAAATACCAAGTTCTAAAGTTCATTTTCCCACATTTTTGGCAGCCTATAGCGCCGAAAGGAAACATTTATGCACCCTCGATAGTCTATACTTTTCTTTTTCTTTTCACGCTAGGAATTTCGTGAGTTGGTATTGTCGGTGTTGTTTAGCAACATCCTGTATCACTCAAGTTCGTGTACATGAAAATACTTCAAAACCCTTATAAACAATACTTCATAAAATAACAATCTAATATTATATACTTAAT
>JAGDQP010008741.1:880-61845 GCA_022664845.1 Lepisma saccharinum | reverse complement strand
GGTGGGCACCGTTCCGGACCCATATGCCTTCGAATAATCTTTGGTAGCGTCGGGAAGAGCAAACCCGGTACTCCTCAATCCGTAATCAGCAACGCTAACCACTAGACCGACGGGGCAGTCAATATATATATATATATATTATTCGCGTAGTATTTTTGTATTGTATCTATCAATATTCTTGTGTCTGAATGTTACAACATTACTAATCATTTGACTATAAAATATTTTTAATGCACATATCCTTAGTTTTGTTTTCGTGAAGCCTATATAACATTTTGTTTGATATTGCAACATTTTGTTTGTGTGTAGATTACAACTACCAACTAAGGTTGTATCTGTCTGTATTTATAATTTAGTGTAAAAAGGGTGGCAAGCAACTTAATTTCCAGGTGTTCCACCACCTGTATCAGTGATCCGTCTCTACCACATTTTCTTCTTCATAATCTTGATCTTGTGGCCGAATGATATCATTTGCCTTTCCTATACCTCCTGGTGTTTCAGAAAATGCCACTATTGTTCCTAACCCATGAGTCACTTGTAGAAGCAATGGCTATGATTTACAGCCATACAACATCTTCTTAAGCATAGGTCAGGATTTGAGACATTATCGTGTTACAGAAAGAAGTTTGCTTTACCAAACAATCTATAGGCGATGTCATTAACTCATTAAAACGTTGATAATATTGCTTACAATTTACTCGGTTGATTAAAATCACGAGAATATTGTAAAAATGTAAAAAAGTAACATGAGTTATTGAGCTAACACGTGTGTACTACCTTTTAGACAATATTATTATATCTTACCCGTTTTGCAAAGGTATATACTGTATAACACAGTACGTGATCAGTTAGGTAAAATGATATTGAAAAGAGTCGTCTAGAGCCTCGTTTCAGGGTAACATCCCGACACCTACGTGGTGTGACTGACGAGAAACCCTGGATATGCAGTTTCTTGTATGGAACAGAGAACCTCTGGGATAAGAAGCATACGATCAACGTATTGAGTTACGTCAACACGATAGTATTATGACGAATGAATAAATATATCAGGATCTAAATTGGCACAAATGCATTAGTAATAGCTGTTAGAAACATGGCGTAAACCTCTTGCAACCTCATTTTTTGAAGAAATGAATAAGGACGTGAATTCGTTATTGCCAGGAACGATGCATTAAAAATATGTATTCTCGGCTCTTGCAACCAAAAAATGATCAAAACGAGCTTAACCTCAAATACAACGTATTGCGTTCTGTCACTGGCTGTCTTCGTTTTTCGTATACCACTTGGAATATATTTGAACTGAAATATTTTCTAGATATGGAATTAACTATAGTTATTGTTCGTCATATTGCTTGCATATTTCTGGAATAGGAAGATATAATTTTAAACAGAATGAAATAGTTTATTTTGTTTAAGAGCTTTTGTATGTTAGTTGGTAAATATAATTTCTTTTCCTTTTCAGAATGTTTTGGATATGTTCCTTTATCTGTACAGCAGTACTTTGTTTTTTCATTTCTTGTTGGGTATATTGGGATTATCTAGATTCATCTGTGAAGCTTGGACCAGATGTATTTTCTCAAACTTCAAAGAGCGTTCAAAGTGCAATCTACATTTGTCCTATGATAGAAGAATTGACATATGCATTTGCCCCAGTTCTTCATAAAGTAAGTGACAAAAACACATATAAAGATAGTTGAAGACATGAAATAAAAACATCATTTCTTGCACAGTCTTAACTATCAATTAAATACACCTATATGGTATGCCATCGGTTTATATATTCTGTGCAGTGAAACAATTGAATTATACTTTTAATTATTTTAAATAAACTTTAGTGAAATTTAAACACTACTGGTAAAATATAAATTTAAGTAAACTTATAATGTGAAAGCTTGTGAAAGATTTTAAGTTCTTGTTCCACACAATTCTCATAATGAATTAAACTAGTTCAACGAGCTAAATATATACAATTCAAACATTAAGAAACTTTTCGAACTGGCCATTGAACGAAATTCAAACGTAAGCATTTACTAGATATTTTGAAAATGATGCCATGAAACAAGCAATTCTTTTAGTGGAAGTTCGACAAATTACTACGTTGATTGAATTACCTTTATACGTGTAATAATACACTAAATTACTTACATAGATTTGAATACTAATATAGATTTCCGTTGACGCACGACTCTGAAATGTTTCCTGTACGTATCTTTCATTTCTCATTCATGAGTAAGTTCATTCCACAGCGTCTTGTCAAAGAGGAAATAAAACGAAATCCATGATTAATCTCCGAACAAACTTTTGATGTTTGAACAAGTTCTATCTGTAGAATATATATATCGCCCTGACAACAAATAAGAACGTTACCTAGGAAGATTCTTGATGCTGGAGTTGGACGCTAAATTATAGTAAAGTTTGGAGAAACTGTCAGTTTCATGCTGAACGTAAGTCATAGAATATAGGAGATAAAGCAATGTTGGTGCCCGTGCCGTATTACGAGACATTTTGGAACACTTCTCTGGAAATTCAATCATCTCTTAGGAATTACGGCCTCCCAAAGCATGAATTTCTCTTCTGGAAAACACTGAATGTGAGTTCTACACAGTTATTCACCATTCATTTTAGAATATGCACACTTACAATATTGACCAACACTAATAACAACATAGTCTGATGAGTGTCTAAGCCAAAGAGAAGATACGTGGGCAGACACATGTTTGAGAACGTCCATCTACCTACTTGAAACCTTTCCAAAGAGAACTATCTCAACGCGATGAGTGATACTCCATTAAAATTAGGTTATGGATGCTTTCTGTTATTACGAGGGCAGAAAGGGAGTAAATTTAAGTGTCTTGAACCAACTGTTCGTATACGCGGATGATGTAGATTTAATAATGACGATATAAATACATTACAACATAACACTGATATCTTAATAGAAGCTTGGGATACGATAGGGCTACAGGTGAATGAAAAGGAAACAAAATACATGATTGCAAGCCGTAACACAGTGTGTGAAAGAAATAGATAGGTAGGAATTAAGAATGGGATAACAGAGAACGTGAACAAATTTAAATACTTAGGAGCATATATAACAAGGAAAATCGTGGTCAGGGAAGATATAAAAAGTTGCTTCATGCCAGGTAACGCGTGTTTCTATTCATAACGTTAAGAAATGAACATAAATAACGTGCGTTAGGAAAAACGGTTTAAAAAATATGCAGACCGAAGCGAGAGGACAAGACCCAAGAATGCAAGATACTGTGTAAAAAAGAACTCCGGGCTGTACTAATGACCCGGTGTTCTAAGAATAACGAAATCGTTACGACTAAGATGGGGAGGACATATAGCTCGGAGGGAGAAGTGAAGCGTATATTCCATCCTTATTGGAAATCTAGGGTGAAAGAGACCATTGAGAAGAACCATACACCTTTGGGAGGACAAAATTTGCAAGAATCTTTCATGCACTGACATTTAACATTGATGAACCGAAAACGCTTCTAGTTTACTGGAATGTCTCTATATTTTTTTAAGGAGTGACTTTATTCCGTCATTTAATGTTAATGTCAATGTCATTTTTTTCTTTTTTTCAGTAAATATTTATTGTTTTTTCCAGAGGGCAGACAACTGTACTGATATACTTACATACTGCGAAATGAACGATGTTGAATTTGACTGTTGCGAATATTTTCAATGGTCCTTAACTCAACAGGGAATGTGTCTTGCTCTATTCTCTCGACAAATGTGAGTAAATTGTTTTTTCCTTATTGGTATAGAATGGATAGTTTACCAACCTTGTTATCCAATTATCTTACTGGAATAGCCACGGAAAAATTAGCACAATTTTTACTGTCTAAAGCAAAATGACTATAAATTCCTCTCGATTTCTTCGACCAATGCATATGTCACGTTGATTTTTTTTAAATTTAGGTCAATTTAGTAAATTCCATTAACAATTATGATCTTTAAAATGACAGTTCAAACATAAAGGGAGTAAGGTCTTAGATTTCTTGTAGTAATTAACTTGTTGAAGTAGTTTTTTTAATACAAGTTGGGCCACAAACAAAGTAGCCCTCTCAGAGCGATAGTTGATTTTCTTCTGTTGTCAGTTGGTCGTAAATTGTTAAAAAAATATATCGAGATAAATCACGATATTCACAGCCAAATCAACAATAATGGTCACACTAGTCCTGTTCCTTGCATCGCGTAAAAAAACGCCAATGTTCTAGTTGTGAAGTGGGTTTTGGTGAATACAGTGGGTATTTTCAGCGCACCAATAAAATGCATTCTGGAAATGTACGTGACTAGATGGTGGAACTACAGCAATAGCTTTAAATACCCTTCAACAATTACAGTCATCAAACACGTAAAGTAATATACGCGTTTAGATTTATCTTGCTAAATTGAATTTCAATTACATTTTATTTTAAGGCCTTTAGACATCTAAGGCTCAAGCTGATTTGCCTTGCTCTTTCAGTTTCTGCGGGCATGTTACTCGAAACGATATGAACTTTCAACTTCTAGTGGACATCCAAAATATTCATGTTTATATCAATTCTCTAAATATTCCTTGGATGTCCACAATGTCCGCCAATTGGACATCCAATCCTTGACATGTTTATGCACATCCTATGGACGCCAAGGAAGACTCTTCCGCAATTAAATTTTTCTGTACGTTCATTGGACATCAAGCTCATGTCCAGTATAGACATGGATATAAAATGGACTTACTAGGACATGATATGAGCATTCAATGGACGTCATGTGCTGTTAGGATTTGTACACGAGTGAAAAAACTTTTATAGATTTTCTATGACTTGGTCCCGCTGGAACACTTCAGGTAAATAATCATATTCCTATCTGGATGATAACTTGTTTTACTGCCATATCGACGGTATTTTGCAGCAACCTTGTATCTAAAAAGAAAAAAAGTTTTTACATGAAAGTTTAAAAGTCAAACGTTCATGCCTGCTAATAGGTGGCGGTTCCGACTAGTACCACGCTCATAAAACATGTTCCGGTACCCTTATTAATATAAGGGTCAGTGTATTACGTAGGCTGAATATCTTTAGACACGTTCATTTTGAAAAAAACTAAAGAAACATTATTGTGAGTTACGAGTTAGATGCAAAGTACCATCGATCCAAAGTGCCTGATAAACTTATTGTGCCCGACATCGACCTTTGTTGATACATAAATCTAGACCAAAAATCAACGCGATTGACTGTATTCCTACAAGAAAATCTGACGTAAAATGGTTGGAATAAAACCGTGCTGCATTCGATGCAACAAATCGTTAAATAACACAACCTATGGGATATCATTTAAAGGTATTCAAGATCTTTGTGATATGTGAAGCCAACTTGTTGAATATTTTAAAAGCACTATCAAATGGTTCTTCGAGACTCAGTACATCTGTTCAAGAGTTAATAACAAATTCATGTTGTTGAAAATAGTGATTGCTAGAGCTTGTTTACTTTTGAAATTCGTTGATATTAAGGATATTAATCGTCCCAATGTTCCTAAAACATGTTCAATTTCCTGTATTCTATCGATAATTGAATTGTCTTTCAAACTGGTTCTATACTATATATTTTCTATGCTTTGTTTTCCTTTGTTCTCTTTATAGCTTTACATTATTTTTGGAGTTTTGCATTAAGCTCTTGCAGGGGAACAAACTCTCCTTTATGTGACTATTACTTACGCGAAAGGACTACAATTAATGTTACCTTAAACTATAAAATGCGCAACAATATATTCAATAATGAAGAGGTTTTCAATTTGCATCATCCAAAATACGTGACCTTCAGAACAATACATTTGTTTTTATTGTGAGTCTTCAATATAAATAACCTTATAAGAACAACACTGTATAATGTAAATTTGACTACTACTTAATTTATTATTATTTAACATAATATTGTTAATCGTCGGTTTACAAGTGAAACACATTGAAGAAAAAATCAATTCGAGAATATGGTTTTCTAGACCAAAGGTGTGTCTTGTTTCGATTGGAGAAGAAGAGTATAATTGATCGTCAATAAATGTGTGTTTATTAACATTTTTCAAAATTCATTAATTCACGAAAAATAATTCCTCAGCGTTTTTAGTTGTCATAGAAATACATAAATCTTATGTAAATAGTCTTAGACAATTTATAGATAAATGATGTAAATAAAAAATCAAACCTGACATTTGTTTCTTTATTATTGACTCTTATCTGGAAATTTTCAATTTCGTTTCCATTCGTTTCCTCAACTGTGTTCTTTAACTTACCCTGAGTTTTAAATCGAACGGTAAGCTTCTAGCCAGCGCTAAGTTGAGGCCTAATCATCTTATAGGTTGACTTGACCTCAACTTAGCGGTAGCTAGAAGCTTTTAGGCCGATGGTAAAACTTGGGGTAAGTGTGTTTTACTTGTAAGCAGACGATGTGAGCATGATAGGAGGTCACCTGCAAGTCTTGTTACACAATATTTAAACAAATATTAAAAATGAAATATCCACATTTGTTAAATTGACAATTTGTGAACAATAATAGCGATGTAGAAGAATTCTGTGTGACAATTACCCTTGCCTCACGTATGCCATAATTACCCTTACCCAATTACCCTCACGTATGCCATAGAGTGTAAAATTGTGTTCTTAATTACAAATCGGAATCTAATTTATCAAGTACCAAAAATTACATTAGATTCAATGTAGAAGTTCCTTAAATCTTATTAAATTATATTTGTAAAAGAGTAAAAACCATTACATTTTACATCGTGCATAACTCATTATGACATTATAATAGAGTCATTGTGTTTCTGTAGGAAGTGTA
The DNA here is from genome assembly GCA_022664845.1 of Lepisma saccharinum. Taxonomy (NCBI): domain Eukaryota; kingdom Metazoa; phylum Arthropoda; class Insecta; order Zygentoma; family Lepismatidae; genus Lepisma; species Lepisma saccharinum. The sequence continues at coordinate 55,024 of JAGDQP010008741.1, read as the reverse complement.
CAATCCCCTGTCAATGAAATTACAGAGTCGACTTTAATGCGTAATTTAGATTTATCTGTAAGTTTTCCTACTCACAAAATAGGATCGTTTGACCGTCATGGTCATTTACCTGAACCAACATATCCTGTTAATAATAGTTGATAACTATATAATTATTCTGATCAGAAGAGGATTATGTTAAACACATTTTGTAAATTATCTTAATATCATATTATTTTCCAGTGTATACATTTACATAAATTTTATTTTTACTATTTGCTTTTAGGAACGCGTCGCAGTATAATCTTAACACAACAAGCCTTAGTAGTTCGTCATACACCATCAGCCTTCAATGTAATCGACTTCCCCCCTCTCATTTTCAAACGAAGGTAGGTTAATATCTTTCTAAGTTTTAATCAATACGGGCTAGAATAGGTTTATAGAAATATTTTACATGCTGGATAATATAGCAGCTGTCATTCTAACACTTTGGTTATTCAATTTCGTAAAAAAAATGTTAAGTTCCTTATATGTATGCAGGAGCTAAACCAGATAGTTCAATTGACTTAAGAACTTATGCTATCTTCAGACCATATATTCTATTATTACCATCACGGTACTTTCAGTGCCTGTAAATAAATTCAAATAGATTTGATTTACTGAAAATAACAATGATATATGAAGACCGTCAAGTTATAGACAAAAAATATATATACAAATCTTCTCAAAAGAACAAAACTGAAGCATTCAGTGATAAAGGGAACTAAGCCACAAAGTCAATAAAGTTGTGATTACTATTTACTTTCATTCGCTTGACCTTGTCTGCAATTTAATTATGATTATTTGTTTTACTATGCTGGACCCACCCGACTAAATCACTTAGTTTAGTTTATCACTGAACTAGTTGAAATAAATTACTCAGTTACTTTGTTTCTTAAAAATTCCACTTCATTTTTTCTACACGGGACAAGAACTTAACAAAATCTTAGGTTGATAAGGTGTCTGTCTGTTTATGATATATATTTCTTTAAGTTTAGAAATTCCATACTAGGACTTATGTGCTTTTAATACTGGCGTTACTAGAACATACTGATGTGTGATTTGGATGCGGATGTGATGCCAAACTAAGAATAGTGTATACGAACATATATTATTTGAAAGCTTGATATTTCTTGGATGTAAGCTGAAAATTCTTTTGAGGCCTCTGCTACTAGTGCTTCTTAAGAGTTCCCGCCATCCCGAATGTCAAATGGACTTCCATGTTGTCGAAAGATAGAGAAAATCTTCAAGTATAACTCAGGAGAATAACGCCGTACTTGTCATTTCCTTAAAGTACGTACATTGTTAAAAAAAAATCTGACAAATTCCGGAAAGAAAATAAGCAGCAACTTGGTTAATTAAAGCTAGCCAACTTGTAGTTTCAATGAAAAAAGCTTTAACTGAGATTTGAACACCAGTTGTTCAGTTAGAAATCCAGCGTCTCTTACTGATTAGACTAAATTGCCACTAAAGAATTCGCAACTTCAAACCAATATACAAAGTTAGTAATACCTATTCCCAAACCCTGAAAACATAACGAAAGTTACTTCCACGACTTACGCCATGTTCTAATAACTATTTCTGCTTGTCAAGTTGGGATTCCAATCCAGCAAGCACTTAATCAGAGCTGCATGTTCGATTTCGATAAGAAACAGTTTCCTCGTACTGCGCATGGAAATCACGCTAGAGGGAGAAAATGAGAACCCACACCCATTCATTGGGAATCTCTCGTTGCTTTTGACCGACACCTTTCAGCCACAGCAGCATATATTGTTGATAATGATATTGGTAATGGTGACTACTTGAATCCATCCTCATGAAATTAATTCAGACTACCTTATGGTATCAGACTTGTGCTGTATTCAGAACTTCAGTATCTTTTCGTCCTAAGAAATGCGAAAATAATTTAAGTACAAATGAAAGTTGGCATATTAATGGGGCTCAAGTTTCTGAGTGTAGTCACAATACTGAGGAACCGAGCAGTGGTTGCACAACTGGTACAGCGTTGGCTTTGGAATGACAAGGTCCCGAGAACGATCACAGCTGTTGCCGATCCGGACTGAAATTTTAACAGAGTTTGATTCAAACTCACCAAGCGATTACGTGATGGTAGTTACAAACAAGGCTGAAGACGATATCCCCATCCTATCTCGGCCTGAGACTGACATACCTATGTCCCAAAAATTAATTCGAAATTCAAAATTACCGGGGCCAACATCCGCTATCATGAGAGTTTCCAATCGTTAACAAAACTGTCACAAAATTAAACCCCAATTTTGGGGATACTGCAAACGTGAAATATTGACATATATTGAAAGATAGCTATCAATAAACAAGAGCAGTACTTTCCTTATGGTATATGCCTGCAAAGCAGTGAAACAAAGTATGTCGCATGTCATCTACTGATATATTCGTGCATCCAATGGAATAGCGCTCTAAGGTTTGCAAATTATTTATCTAGCATTTGGAGCTTAATTAGACCGTACTGGAAGGGATGACCAATTAAAATTTTCATTGTTGTAAATAAAAATATTTAGATTTAATACTTTAAAGCATTGTAGTATTATTTCCAGTACTATTAGTAGTTTTAGTCTTTGTTGTAGTAGTTGTATTATTATTAGATACAGTAGTAGTAGTATTTGCAGTAATAGTAGTACGACTCTTCGTTTGGCAACGTACTTTACTCTCCCCACCCCAACGTGTGGCTACTTTGGCTAGGTTAATACTCATTAAAATGATAAGGATAACCTAGCACAAATTAAATTCATCTTATTTTTGTCCAATAACGACTGCGATTCTCTTAAAACAGGCATTAGTTTACGATCCATATGAAGTGCCTATATTTAGGCAGGAAGAGGAGTTAATTCAATCTGGAGAATACACATTCGTTGTAAAATCAGTAATAAGTGACCGGGATGTTCGAGATGTGGGTATTAAATACAGAAATTGTCGCTTTGCTGAGGAAAATGAAAACATGTGGGCTTTTAATTATTACAGCCAGTCAGCTTGCATAGTGCAGTGTCAATCGGATGAATTGATTAGACTATGCAACTGCACATTCTTGGACAGTCCTACACGTAAGTAAAGTGAAATCAAAACAATTTAACTACCTTTACATGAAGTGCAACCAAATGGTAAATATTTGTTTGGTAATAAGAGTGTAAGTACAACTGTCAGCTGTTACAGAATATGCTGTAGTTTAAAGATGTAATTTACGTTTTGAAGTCCACCGTTTGTCCAGAAGGCTAAATTATTATTTTAAGGAACAAGTATTATTAATAACGTGCATTAGCCTATAATCAAATACAAGAATATAAAGGGGTTCTGAGATCTCGTGAAAATATTGAATTGATTGATTTAGATATTTTCCATGCACAAGCGTCATCGGCACAATTGTATTTACAACTCAAATACTGATGATATAAAAGAAATAGGACTAAATAATATTGTTTAGATATATCATTAAGAATGACTCCTTCTTTCTCCGAAAGGTTCTGGTAATGTCTCAACCCTTCGGGCTCGGGGAACATAGAATGCATATATTTTATTGTCACGCTATAATGTTCGTTAATACGAAATAATGTAATAATGGACCAAGCTTTTCCCAAGAAAGTTATCTAGCCATTAATAGCTTCGGATGGTGTCCATATGATCGAGTGCAAACTTCCCTTCTTTTGTTCTCAAATATACTAGCTTTACCGCAATGTAAAGGTTAATCTAAAGTGTAAGCTGTCATTACACTGAAGTGCCATAAGTCATGGGATGACAGAAGGGAACTATTTGACGGCGCGAATCAGTCATTCGAACTTTTGTGAATGAAGTAAAGCGTCGTGTACCATGTTGATATAAACTCGACAGGAATTATTGCCATTTGAGTGTGGGACGATAGTTGGTACTAGCTTAATGAGACATGCTATATCGGAAGTTATCCGGGCATTGGAATTTACTAGCTCCACATTGTATAGGGTGAACCTTGAGTAACACATTGGAGGCATTACGAACTATCAGGGACAATGCTGTGACCGCCCACGAGTGCTGAATGAGCGCCACCGGTAACGTCTGGGCAGATTTGTTCAGGCACACACACAAGAATCTGTGCGTGATCGGACAGCAGGAATCGGAATGCAGGATGACCCATGAACGTGTCTCAGATGTTAGTGCACCACAATAGTATTTGGTCTCTATGGTTTATTACAGCCTATGCCAGACACGTGTGCCGCTACTAATCACTGCCTATCGTCTTGGGCAACTCACATGGACTCGAGAACACATGGATCGGGCATTAGAGGAATGGTACAGTGTAGCGTGGTCAGATGAGTCACTTTTGCTATTAGGTACGCGAAGATTGGGTTAGAGTGTGGCGCAGACCACATGAGGACATGAACCCAAGCTGCTAACATGGCAGTGCGCAAACTGGTGGTGGATCCGTCATGGTGTGGGCGTGTTTACCTGGCATGGTTTGGGTCTTGTGGTCCTCTTCAACCGGACATGAACTATATTCAGCTGATTGAAATGGTGAGGAAAGCTATGCATGTGACTCTAAAACTGACAAGAAATTTCAAATCACTTAGTATTCTCCATTTGTGCCCCTACTAAATCAAAGTAGCCACAAGCTCGAAAGAGATAAATCACGCAGATTTGGATTATACATGAGTACCGGTGGAACAATCTGTGACGTTGACTCTAACGCTGGCAGGTCCTGCATTGTTCCCATGACTAGGACTCTACAATTGGTAGGCCACGGCATTCGTTTGGTAATCTCAGTTTGTCCCTACGACTTTGGCTCTTTCTTTTGGATTCGTTATACGATAATAATTTGAATTTACACACTGCTGTTTTGGTGTTGACTATAATAATACATTTACTTAGCCTTTGACTATTTCTTTTATGCATGGTCTTATATATTTATTAACATTATGCCTTTAGTGTAATCAGAAGTGTAGTATTCATTACATTAATATTCATTATTACACGAGGGCTGTTCGGAAAGTTCAAAAAATCAGATACAAACAAAAACAATACCAGGATGATTGAGGTTTTATCTCTTAACATAAACTTCTCGGAAGTTAATACACTTCTGCCAAATTGCCTTCCAATGCTTTTACGCTATCAGAATATGTCGATTCGTGCAGGGCTGTAAAATAGCCTGCCACCGTGGAGATGACTTCTTCATTGGGCTGAAATTTCTATACACCAAGAATTTCTTCATGTTTGGGAACAGGTGGAAATAATCGAGGACAAGATCAGGTGAGTACGGGGTTGGGGTATCATTTGGTTGAGAATTTCGTCCAGATTCCATCCTGCCCGTGACAGATGCTTAATGCTCGGGCGCGTTGTCTTTGTGGAATAGTACTTTGTTTCTCTTCGTGTCGGGACTCCTGTCCTGGAACGATGTCTTCAATTGGTCTAGAAGATTGCTATAGTTGGCTCCAGTGCTGATCTTGCCCTTTACTAGGAAATCTATCAAGTATCAAGGTAACTCCTTTCGTGTCACAGAAAAACTGACTTCGTCATCTTGTCTGCAGATGGAATTGTGTTTGCCTTCCTTGGTGGCAAGAAATCTGCAGGATTCCACGGCTTGGGATGCTCTTTTGACTCAGGCGTGTAATGATGAATCCAAGTTTTGCCCATATTGAAGTAATGCTTCAGAACTCTTGTGGAAGGCACTGTGGGAATGCGTTTTTGCTCTCTTGTGAGCAGGCGCACCATTCATTACGGCAAAAGCTTCCTTATACCAACTATTTAGTAAGAATGTGGTGAACTCCGTCCCCTGAGATGCTCACTGCATGAGCTATCTGACGCAATTTCAATCCCCGGACAGCCAGCACTACATCATTCACTATGGATTGTTTTTGCTGTAACGGCGGTTAACAGACGTCCACTGCATGGGTCGTGTTCAACACTGTCCCATTCAAGATTGAATAGCGTCGGCTAATTGATAATAGTGGCAAATGATGGTTCCGAATGTCCCAATATTATGTGTAATTCGGCTTTGATAGCTATTGCATTTTGTTCCTTCTTCACCAGAACATTGATGACCATGCGTACTTCCTTTTGCTCTACGCTGGAATGTCACTAGTACTTTTGCTCCTTCCCGTGCCCCTGTAAACCGGTCTATCGGACGAGTGGCGAAGCACGTTTCTCTACACGTTAAAAGTAGATGTGGCCTTATAATGCGCATTATTTTGTTTCGATTGCAACGCCATCTCTTAGCGATTCTTAGTACTTTCCGAACAGCCCTCATATATATCTTTAGTGTAATTACAGGTGTAATATAAAATAACATTTCGAAGATGTTAAATAAACTTTTCAATTGTCTTTATTCAGTACGTGATAGGAACTGCTTTCGTTGCCGTCATGACAAAGTGGGATATAAAGGTAATAAACATTTCTTATTGGTTGTTTTAGTTTAACTTATATTTATATGGGATATCGAAATATATGTGACAAAAGGAAACCATATGTCTGTGAGCTGGGCTCTGGCGTGTAGCATTCAATTATGGGCAACGATTGGAAAGCATTAAACAGAGCCTATATTATGAGTATTATTCAACAATTTGCAGGATGGACTATGAAAAACAAACAGTACAGAACCCAAGATCAACATTACTATTCAGAACGAAATTCAACCTGAACCACTTCTCAAGTCCAAACTTGAAGTCAGTCGCTCTAAACATTAGGAATTAAAAAAATGATTATTTTTAAAAATAGATTATTAAAATTCTGTGTTTAGTAACAGTTTGATGTATAATACGAGGGCTGTCCAGAAAGTAAAGAACGATTGGGCATAACTAATAAACACCTAAAGATATCATTACAATACTTTATTTACAACGTTACCGGACCTTATTCTAATTTTTGAATGTAGTCGCCGTAGCGGCCGAGGCACTTATTGTAACGAGGAATAAGTTTCCCAATATCGCAGTTGTACTCGTCTGGAAGCAATGACTTGAGCAAGGACCTGACTGCTTCTTTGAGGTCCTCATCATTTTTCAAACGGTTTCCCATCCAAAATTTCCCAACGTACCCAATGTGGGTCTGTGACAATTTCATGTAAGAGAGATCTTGAAATTTCTGGGAAAGATTCATGTAATGTGTTCAAAGTAAAACGCTTGTTTTCCCCTTTTCTTTCACCTTTTCCTTTCAAGACATCTGTAACCGTCATTAAGGCTCGTTCATTGTACTGTCACCATAAACTTGCTTAATTTGCCTACAAGTCTTAATAGGCCGAACATTTTGTGCATTCAAAACCGAATAACAACACGGATTTCACACTTGGTGTGATTTTCAATAGGCGCCGCTATTTTGACACACTGACAGGATAGACAGACGTGACCACTCAGCAACGAAACTCGGCTCACACTAACACGGGGATGGGGAGCTGACTGACCCACAAGCAATCGAGGTCGTGGGAGATCTGCAATAGGCGTGGTGCACAAACATTTTTTACTTTCTGGACGACCATCCTAATTGTTTTAATCTTATTCAGATTGGAAATTTTAACCTTTAACAAAGGATGTTGATATTTTGGACATTAACATAATCGAGTGACCATGGGACCGCTAAAGAAAAGAAGTACTTTATTATACCACGTTATATTTCCAAAACTATGAATTTTTAAACATATTTGAAGTCAGATCAACATTACACAAATGTGAATGGTGAACGTTTCGTCTACCCTTAGAAAATTATTAATGTATACAGCCTAAAATTTGTAAATAAGCCTAATGTAAAATATTTATTAACTGAGAACTTTGTTATATATAATAAATGTACATTTAATGATACCTTGTTATATTTCTAACTAACTAACTCTCTGGCTTACTGAACTCGCAAGTTCATCCCCGCAGTAACGAACGTTTACCATAGCGTTCTATGATGTGCAAGATCAAACCAGATTTCGTCACAAACACCTACTTCTCAAAGATTCTTTCTAATATTATCATTGCAACGTCTTTCCAACTGTCTCTATCCATCCTGCTTTCCAACCAAGATAGAATATAATATTCGTTTTCCTTCCATCCGAGCTACATGTCCTGCCCATCTTAGTCGAAGCGATTTAATTAATCTTAGCGCAGCGAATAATAAATCCCGTACAGTTCTTCATTATGCAGTCATCTCCATTCTTCAGTCATGTCGTCGCGTTCCGTTGTGTATATTTTTTTTTCTCAAAACCTTATTTTCAAACACGTAATTTATGTTCATCTCCTAGAGTCTTACTCCAACTTTCGCAACTGCAAAATATTCCCGGCGGAAAAACAGTTCTGTATATTTTCAATTTCCTTGATATTAATCGCGAGGTTAGGAGATTGTGGACTACATAGAAACATGCGTTGCCTGACACTAAGCGACATTTATTTCCTCCATGATCTCTTTTGCTTGTTACATATGCTCCTAGGTATTTAAAGTTGTTCACTTTCTTTATTATATAATTCCCAATGATTATATTTTAATTTCATTCATACCCTGTGATTAGGATTGTTTTCATGTTTTCTTCCTTTAGGTGTATCTTTAGACCTATTTCATCGCACATTTTAACCCACATCGGTGTTACTTTTTAGCACATCTACAACGTCCTCTATTGATTCCACAACATCCACGTAGACGAACAGTTGATTTAAACCATTCAACATCATTTTTCTTCCCAGAAGGAACTCCAACACAGCGTGACATATTTACAGCGTGATACCGCGCTATAAAAACAAACCACCGGCGTATTAATTGTACATTTATCTGTACACTTGTAATGTAGACTGAAGTTCAGGAAGTTAATGAGTGAAAGGAGTTTTGAAGTCCGTGCGTCTTCACGACGGTGGTTAATAGTTAATATTTTCTTTGTCATTTTTTGTCTCGAAACGCATTTTCATACTGACCAAACAAACCAGTTCAAAGTAATTCTGGATGTGGACTACAGAAGCAAAGTGCTAATGTAAAAGAATACGTAAAATAAATTCTGGTTATCGCATAATAGTTTCGGAACTATGTTCAATAATGCTCAATAGTTTGATGTAATTTCAATCTTCGTATCTCTGTTTTCAATTCTTTACCGTTGACTTCATAGCACACGGAAAACAACAGCCAGAGCAATCTTCTAGGCAGTGGAAAATAGTTTAAATATATGCGTGACTAAAAACTTTTCAAAAGTTTTAATGCAACCGAAATTATATATTCGATGTTAAACTTTCAGTCGAGTTCAATTTTTATGCAGTCTGTCAATGAATTTAAAATGGGCAGAGGAAAAGCTACGATGAACTTTGCGTTTGGAGTCTAATTAAAGTACATACCTAATAAATAATGACAAAAATAGATTATATAGTATAGATTTTCAAATATTTTTTTAAAACAAAACGAGTTTCCAATATTTTACAAAATCGTTTGGCTATGATAAAGGCGTTCAAAAGATTTCTGTGTTTGTTCACATGTGATAAAAAATAATGTTGAACCACAATGTTGAGGTGACTAATTAACTAATTTTAGACTGTACAAGCTATTCATTTCTAAACGAGTCTTTATCCAAAAAATGAAACGGATATTGTCATTGTTGAGTTCATTTCATCTTTGCTAATATATTAGTCAGATCTCACGATTCCAAACGGTCTCCAAAATCATTTCATTAACATTAAAACTAAAGAAAAGAATCGTAATTAACAGTAAAAGTTGTATCAACCGCTTTAACCCGCTTTGTCGCCTAGGGGAAAACGCAACTCAACAACAAAAAAACAGTAAAAAAAAAAACTGCGGTCACGCGTCGAACGTCACAATCACTGTATACGTCCAATAAACAGGCTAGGTTACCCAAGTCAGGAGAACAGTGTTGTTATCACGATCACATGAAAGTGCACCATTGCGAACACATTAACGATCGATGTTTCTTCATCAGTTACAACTGGGACATTCTGCACGGAAATAAAAAGACATTAGCATTGCATTTACGACAGAAATGGCGAAAGAATGCATCATTTTCCGTTAGTTTGTCAGATTCCGTTCCGTCGACAATACATTACAACATGGACCTCGTGGTAACATCAACATCATGCTCGGATGATCTGCTCAAGAATACCGTGAAAGCGGACGCTCGGAAAGTTGTTGGTATTATTACGAACTAGTTAGGCATAAACCATACCACTGTCAGCCGGTGGTGCCGTGCGATCGGTAAGGTGAAAAAGTTAGACTCACGGGTGCCACATGAATTACACAGACCAAAAAGATAAAACTGTATTTTATATGAGCCAGTAACTTTTGAATTCAGGCCGTCACGATAGATCATATACATATAGATAAAATCCACAAACATGCCCCTGCCAGGACTCGAACCCGGGACCTTTCAGTCGTTAACCTAATGCCTTAGACCGCATGGCTACCCGGTCGTCAAAGGCCAAAAAGAGTCGCGTCTCGAGGTATGCAGTTCTGTGAGTGTGAGGAATAAACGGGAATGGTTTATGCATTGGATTGTCACTTCAGATAAAAAAATGATTTGTTCTTACAATCATAAACGGTCAAAACTAGGATTGGATCGTGATCAATGTCCGAAAAGGTGTCCGAAACGATCTCTCCACCCACGGAAGGTGTTTCTCCTGGTATGGTGGTCTATCGTGGAAGTGATCCATCATGCCTTTCGCAGGCGAAATGAAAGAATCACTTAAGTTATTTACAGTGCTAAACTTCATGAAAAGCACCACAAACGTGTCCTCAAGTATAAACCAATTGTCTACAAGTATGGGGTCCTCATGGTGTATGAAAGTCATCGCCCACACGTCGTGCATAGAAAGGTGCAGGTTCTCCATAAGTTGCAGTATGAAACCCTTCCTCACCTCTCGTATTCCTCCGATCTCTTTCTTATTAAGTTCGATTTCTTCCGGCATCTAGATCACTTCTTGACAGGTAAAACCTTCCCCGATGATCGGGCGGTGCAACTTACACTTGAAGATTTCTTCCCACCGCAGACTCCACACGGCCAATAGTGGATACTGACGACAACTAGTTTGATTAACCAGATAATGTAGTTTCCTTTGTTTTGACCTTTGGACATGACGCACTTTGAGTGGACACTTAAATGCGAGATCTACTTATTGTCTGCGTCACGCATGCAACATTAACGATTCTAATATATTTATTCCGATTAGATGCGAAGAAGATTGAATAAACAATGATACTACATTAGATATGGAAGTTACTCTTGTCAGAAATTAATTTCCAATCACTAAACATTTTCCAAGTGCTAAATTACAAATTCCATTTGCTAAATCACATAGAAATAAAATTATAAATAGCATCCGCAAAAGTGATGTCATAGATTTCCACGATATTGGAAGGCAGAAAATACACGTAAAATATACGATTTGTTTGCTGTGTAAAAACTATTTGTAAGGGCGAAATCTCCCATGAAATATATTTCAGATGGCGCTTAAAGTGACAGAAAGATCTGAAAGTCTTGGCTGGATCTTCGTACATACAAATTTTAAAAAAAGTGAATATTGTGTTTTATGTATTCTTCGGATCGCGGTTATGACAATCCAGCGTTATGACTGGCATTTTACATTAACGTTATAAATACCCCCAGCCCCAAGTTGTAACTACTGGTTTCCCACCAGGAAATGAACATAAATTACGTGTATTTGAAAATAAGGCTTTGAGAAAGCTAGATGGTCCGGAACGGAACGAGATGACAGATAATGGAAGAGACTGCATAATTAAGAACTCCACGGGCTCTACGATTCACCAAATGTTGTAAGAATAGTGAAATCGCGACGACTAAGGTGGGCAGTCCAGATTGCGCGGAAGGGGGAAGAACTAAGATTATATTTTATTCTGGTTGGTAGGGCGGATGTAAAGGGACCATTGGGTAGACTATGACGTCGTTTGGAGGACGATAGCAGAATAGATCTTTTAGAAGTAGATGTTTGTGACGAAATCTGGTTTGATGTTGCCCAGGATAGAATTCAATGGCAGACGTTTGTTACTTCAGCGATTAACTTGCGAATTCCATAAGCCATTGAGCTAGTTAGTTAGTTAAATATATTCTTCTGAAAAAATGGTTTGAGGGAGGCAGAGAATCCCTCCAAGTATGCTCATGTAAATGCGTTATTTTGCCAGAATCCCGAGCAGTGCTTTTTTAAGCTTTTTATACTCAAGGACTGGGAAACGCAAAGAATTTTTTTTCACATATCGCGAAGATACCACTAAGTTAGAGTTTTATTTGACCTTCAAAGAACACCAGAGCATTTTCACATTCTATTTTTTTTGGAAAGGAAATGTGAACTATAACCTCAAATTTGGACTGTCCAAACCTACAAATGAGCAATAAATAATTGAATATATGTGTATTAATTGGTCAAGGTTCGTTACAACAGTTTCACAGACCGGCGGTTAAAACCAGTGATCCGTAGCATAACCAAGATTAGCACAAGCACGATTGTATCAAAACTTTGCACATACATATTACACATAGAATTAAGAAATATAACTCCGGAAGTAGTGACGGTTCTCCGCGAGGGAGCGGAAAAAGTATCGACATGTCACAGAAAAAGATTCTTGGCTGGCTGCAACCGCGCCGAGGTTTTGCGCGGACAATACACTTAGATAGACAAAGAAACGAAGTGCGAAAGAAGTGAGAGGTTCGTATGACGCGATATTCGCGATCATGCGCGTAAAGTAAACACTCACAAAATGAACTGCACCCATAAACTGAACAAACAAGAAAGACTGAATAGTCTAAAAGCAGAGAAATTAATTTAGTTAATAGTTGTGCTGCTGGAAGCCAGTAGTGGTGAGTGCCTTGTTTGGAACTCCTCACAAGAGACGCTTCATGGGAAAATGGCATTATTGTACCATTATATAAAAAGAAAGGTAATGCTCAAGATCCAAACAACTACCGGGAATTACACTCTTGCCAGTTATCAATAAAATCTATACCAATGTACTGGCCACAAGAACTGAACAATGGGCAGACTGCCATGATCGTATTTCCCACTACAAGCAGGTTTCAGAAAAGGCTATAGCACCACGTAGAACATAATGGTTATACGTAGTCGAATGGACAAGGCGTTGTCAAAGAAACGGGGAAGACTATTTAGCTGTTTCGTCGATTTTGAAAAGGCGTTTGACACAGTAAGTAGGAACGCTTTATTTTATAAACTGGGTACTTACGGGATGTCTAAAAGAACAATATACAGACTCGAACAGATATACAAACAAGTAGATTTTTGTGTAAGGAACGGCACTAACATTTCTGAAACGATTCCTTCTTATTTAGGACTACGGCAGTGTTGCCAGCTCTCGCCTATTCTATTCAACTTATTTATTAACGACATGGTTGAGAGACTGAACAAAATTGACAGCCACTCACCTCATATACTACAACTACCAATCCCAGTACTACTATATGTGACGATTTAGTAATAATGTCTCAATCGGTAATTGGATTGCAACGAGCATTAAACACACTGGAAATGTATTGTACAGACTGGAAACTTAGAGTAAATGTGAATAAAACTAAGGTAGTAGTATTTTAAAAAGGGCACAAATCAGCAAACGACGAAAGATGGTCATACCAGGGGAAGGACCTAGAAATTGTTAAGAGCTTCAAATATCTAGTAGTAAACTTTTCATACAATGGGACATGGAATGACCACCAGAAAAGAGTAGCAACCATCACTGGTCAAGGCATGTTCATAAGACGAAAAACGCTGAACAGACATGACAACGTCCCTTTTAAATTAGCCATACGAACATTTAATGCACTATTGCAACCTATACTCCTGTACGGATGCGAAATCTATGGCACAAATTACTTCGACAAAATAATTAACAAAGCAGGCACGAAATTCGTTAAACAGATTTTGGGAGTAGCCCAATCGGCGCCTAACAGTCAAGTGCTGTTAGAGACAGGGAGGTATCCAATAAGCACAGTGGTGAAAACGAGGGTTTTAAAATACTGGTTGTATTTACGGGAAATGAATAGGGAAATTCAAAGAAAGTGCTTATACTATCAACTGAAACACAGAAACAATAACTATTGGTTAATGGGAGTTCTTGAATGCTTAAGGGAGATAAATATGGCCGATCTGATAGACAATAGTAAAGCGCAACCAAAAACAACGTTCAAATTACTAAAGCAGAAAGTAGAAACACTAGCAGTTGAAAAGTTAAAAGTGGACTGCAGAAAAAAAAATCTCTAGGAACATTTGTAAAATTGAAAATAAATGACGGTACAGAAGCGTATGTAGAGTTGGGGAGGGGGAGGGGTCATGGCAATGTTTCGAATGGATATTTATAGATGGAAAAGCCCGAAGGACGATGAGGGAAATCGTTTATGTGCCTTATGTGGTAAACTAGAAATTGAAGAACACATTCTAATTGAATGGAAACAATTGTGTGAAGCGCGCGTGGGGTAAATATCAAGAACATGACCGAGGAATAATCGAAATTTTAAACACAAAAGACAAAAAATAGATGGTTCTAGCACAAAAAACACTAGCAAAATTCCTACATAAATTCTTCTTCTTACGAGAAGACGTTCTAAAAGACAGAGAAACTAACACATCCTCTAGTCTCCCATAAAATGTTAGATAAATATTGTATAACATAGACTTATAACATATAACATAGTTATTTTTTCTGCTGTACGAAGAGCAACTGTCATATAAGTACAAGATGTATTTTGGGTCATATGACCTTCAATACAACTCAAATAAATTAAACCTAAACCTAAAAGAGACGCTCAGAGTGTACATGTGTTTGAGTGTATGGTGGCAGGGAACAAGAATAATTAGAAAGTTTAAAAGTGAACATAAAGTACTTACATACTTTTGGTTGTTGTTGTGGAATCCACAATACACGACCAAGAAAAACTAAATCCTGCGTGTGAGTGAGTGTAGTGAATTAGAATGCATAGATGGAGAAGAGGAGGAATCAGAAACCGTGGATATATGCACACAAACTTTGGGATTCACCATTATATCTATGATTGTGCTATGGACCCATCCCTTCTCTTCCCTCCCCCCGATCCAGCCCAGGAGTGAATGAAAAGCATGACTGAGATGTAAGAAGATGAAAGTCCTACCCAATGAAACCCTGCGATGAGATAGAGACTGCGACACGTGGAACTCTTAACACAAACTTCAGAACATCAATAGTTAATCTTAAAATTATCTCATTCAGGCAATAAGAAGAAGAAGCCTAAAACAAGTCAATGTTTGTGTCGTCCTGTCTTGTCCTGTGTCGTTCATGTGTCTTGTAACTATATGTTTTCTGTAATAAGATAAGGATATATTGGATAAGGATCCCACCAATGCAAATAAGTTGCAAATTATAGGAACAGAGACCAGGAGAATATTCTAGACGCCTGATCTAAAGTCCGTCCCGCAAAACCTGATGTCTTAGAAGGAAGACAGGAGCTTCTTGGAATGCCGGAATTCCGGCAATCTAAGAATCTCTAGGGACATGCCTGCCCCAAGGCAAGGAGACCAAATATGATCGTGATCCACGCCCTTGAAAGTGCTAAACTTGCCTTGTGCAAAGGACGCAGAGAGGCAGGGGTGGAAAAGCGTGTCCCCAAATCTTAAAAAAAGAGAATTATTTATTTTTCTTCTGCGGGATAATGGTTTCAAGAGGCAAATATGCCTCGTAAAAGTATTCAAAATCTCCGTCCCTACATATATGCTTGGAACTATCATGTTTTGCATTAAAGTTGGAAGCAAGAGGTATACCTACACTGTTATTTATTGGCATGTTATGTATACCAGGTGTATGCATACGTTTTTGCCGGCTTTTGTGGTAAATAAAACACGTAATTTTCAAGGGAAATTAATTTTGTCTGATTCGAAATATTGGCCATCGGCTTCTACACATTTCGTCCATCTTTCAAGTAATTGATGCATACCATGCCAGAAAAACTGCTTGTCTTTTGCGGCAAACCATTCGTCGAGCCATTTTCCAACGTCTTCAAATTGCTGAAATGCTGCTCTGCAAGCGCGTGCCTCATTGATGCAAAGAGGTGATAGTTAGATGGCGCCAGGTCTGGGGAGTACGACGGGTGCGGAAGGATGTCCCATCCAAGAGATTTCAAGCTGTCTTTCACTGGTTTTGTTGTGTGAGACGGCGCATTGTCGTGTAACACAATCACGGCCCACTCCGGTAGTCTTTCGATCAATGCATAATTTAAATTAATCATTTGTTGGCGATAGCGTTGTGCATTAACGGTTTCGAGGAGCTTCAAGAGTTCATAATACACAATACCGCTCTGGTCCCTCCAGACACAAAGCATGGTCTTCTTGCCAAAGCGATTTGGTCTTGGTGTTGAAGGACCGGCTTCACCAGGTGAAAGCCACGATTTTTTGCGCTTCGGGTTTTCAAAATAAATCCATTTTTCGTCACCCGTCAAAATTCGATACAAAAATTATTTTCTTTCGTGGCGTTGAAGCAGCATTTCACAAGCGACTTTGCGATTTTCCATTAGACGTTCACTCAAATCGTGTTGGACCCATTTACCCAGTTTATTGGTCTTCCCCATTACTCATAAGCGTCTGCTGATTGTTTCTTGTGACACATTTAATGCATTTTCCAATTGCTGTTGCGTTTGAGTTGAGTCACCCGCCAATAACATCTGCAATTGCTCGTTTACTCACTTTTGTGGTCTACCAGAGCGCGCACTGTCTTTCACATTGAAATCACCACTTTAAAATTGTCGAAACCATGTCTCACATGTTCTAATCGATGGAGCGTGTTCACCATATGTTTCTACCGGCACAAACTTCGACATGATCGCTGAACGATAAAACAAAGACGCTAGTGTTTGGCGGACTCAACTTGTGTTTGTTTGTAGTTTAATGTCAGACAAACAAAATGACGTATGTGTTAAATGAATACGCTGCGTACTTTTCGCTGGCGCCATCTCTTAGGTAAACCGGAAACTACTTATGCATACACCTGGTATTTAATATGTTCACTCAACACATATTTCACTATAATACCAGTCAACAAAGAAATGTCGTCTCCAGAAACCAAAGGATATAGGTGACTTTGAAGAATTTAAAAAATCAAGTGAATCTTTTATATCTATATCTAGATCTATATATATATATGACACAAAATTGTCACATTATGTAGATCGGCAAATTAAGATTCAATGTTTCTCTGTACAAAATAGAACAATCTTGTATTACATATATTTCGAGATATATATAAAAGTTTTCATCAATCTTTTTTCATTCGTTAATGTTACTTGTACCATTTGGCTTCTGTACTCATAAAATATTCTAGCCAAAGTAATCTTTTTCACTACGCACAAAGAATCACGACGACTTTTCAACAAATATCACATGATAGTACATCAATCGTGTCGAACGGATATTACACAGGGTCTGAAATTTGCTGGCCTTTCTGTTGTGTACCTAATTTGATAGGAAGCACATTTGAAATCGTCTTTTTAATGTACAGAGGAGGTTTTATTTAATTGAATATGTTATTGTAAAAAGGGATCCCGAATCATATTTATCAAGTTTACAGAAAACAACAAAAACGATCTTCTATAACACAGTATAGATGTGAGATATAGTTTTATTTGTCTTTCATGCTACTCTTCTGGTAGTTGGATGAGGAGTTTTTGCGATGCAAAACATTCGTCTACCCCCTGAGAGCCTGATACAAACAATAAATCAGAACCACCACAAAAGTGACTCTGGCCCCTTTTGACAAGAACATATACAATTATATTGTCTCATAAATCCAAATCCATGTCATATTTTTGTTAGGAATACGGTTTCCGAAAAGCGACGCACACAATTTTTTAACAAGCAAGAAAAATAACATCCAACAGTTAAAATTTTCAGGTTATGTTCTTTGTTGTTTTGGGAAATGTTGTATCCCATCCTTTCGGTGCGACTTTTCCTTACAATTATATTTGGAGTAATCTTGATTAGGCACTGGATTCTTGCAATATAGTGGCTTTACTTGACAACATGCTTGAAGGGATGTATTTTCCCCTTCGAACTACTTTTCCGCAGAAAAGGCACGTACTCTCTTATTTAATGTATATTTTGTACGTGTGGAATTTCATATAAATATTTCATGTCTTTTTTCTGCTTTCCACGCTTACATTTTGAAAGTTGTACTTTGCGATTTCACCGCATTAGCTAGAAAATATATACTCATATTTTCTAAGTAGCAAAAGTAAATTATTGAAGATTGTAATACACGGTAAACGTAAATATTTACACTTTGTGCATTTTGTTATTGTTAGTTATTATGTTATTTATGTTTCAGATAAAAGGGCATTTTGTAATGCATGTTTCAAGAACAATCCTGGTAAGTTTTGAGGCAAACATGTCCTCAAATCAAATGCTATTATCGTTTGTATTCAATCAAATAAACAGAAACTCACGAATTTCGTAGTATTATATTTGTTAATAACGCCTAACCGCAACCACATATCTATACATGCTGTCAACGTTGAGTGGTTTTCCTAAACTAATGCCTATATTACGTGTTCAAGCTGAATGTATATTTCTTTTTAACTTAGAAATGGCAATACAATTCAAAATATTTTCAAGTGAGTAATGTACAAGGTA
Source organism: Lepisma saccharinum (assembly GCA_022664845.1). Taxonomy (NCBI): domain Eukaryota; kingdom Metazoa; phylum Arthropoda; class Insecta; order Zygentoma; family Lepismatidae; genus Lepisma; species Lepisma saccharinum. Next base: position 36,440 of record JAGDQP010008741.1, on the reverse strand, counting down.
ATCATGAAATCCGATGGTGTTTTCTTAAGATCAAGCGGAAATATTTGATGTAGACTTTCACTCACTCACATGTAGAATTATTCTTCATTTCTCACCTTCAGTGAACCCTCCTCTCGTCATAACTCGGAAACACAAATTTCTCAATGCTACCATAACATCATATTTGCTTCTTATACATACACGCCGATTTTCATTTACTCGTTTAATGTTGCAATTTTTCATTATCTGATCAACGCAAGTCACTTTGGCTATACCTTTGTCCTGAAATGAAACCGTGAAAACTTGTGACTTCTTTCATAAAAGACAGCGTCCACGCTCTGCAAGCATGTACGTGTAAAATAGTTTTCCAAGACGATACTAAGAATGAGGATTCTATGTTTTTTTGTTTCTTTCTCTCTATTTATTTATTTACCAGGTGTATGCATAAGTAGTTTCCGGTTTATCTAAGAGATGGCACAAGCGAAAAGTACGCAGCGTATTCATTTAACACACACGTCATTTTGTTCGTCTGAAATTTTGTTCGCTCAACTACAAACACACACAAGTTGAATGCGCCAAACACTAGTGTCTTTGTTTTATCGTTCAGTGATCATGTCGAAGTTTGTGCCTGAAAAAGAACATTTGCGGCACGCATTCCTTTTCTTATTTAATCAAAAGAAAAAGGCTGTTGAAAGCCATCGTGTGCTGGTAGAAACATATGGTGAACACGCTCCATCGATTAGAACATGTGAGACATGGTTTCGACAATTTAAATGTGGTGATTTCAATGTGAAAGACACTGCGCGCTCTGGTAGACCACAAAAGTGCGAAAACGAGCAATTGCAGGTGTTATTGGCGGATGAGTCAACTCAAACTCAACATCAATTGGCAAAAGCATTAAATGTGTCACAAGAAACAATCAGCAGACGTTTACGAGCAATGGGGAAGATCAATAAACTGGACTGGGTAAATGGGTCTCACACAATTTGAGTGAACGTCTAATGGAAAATCGCAAAGTCACTTGTGAAATACTGCTTCAACGCCACGAAATAAAATCCTTTTTGTATCGAATTGTGACGGGTGACGAAAAATGGATTAATTTTGAAAACCCGAAGTGGAAAAAATCGTGGCTTTCACCTGGAGAAACCGGTCCTTCAACACCAAGGCCAAATCGCTTTAGCAAGAAGACCATGTTTTGTGTCTGGTTGGACCAGAGCGGTATTGTGTATTATGAACTCTTGAAGCTCGGCGAAACCGTTAATGCACAACGCTATCGCCAACAAATGATTAATTTAAATTATGCATTGATCGAAAGACGACCGGAATGGGCCCGAAGACATGGCATAGTGATTGTGTTACACGACAATGCGCCGTCTCACACAACAAAACCAGTGAAAGACACCTTGACATCGCTTGGATGAGACATCCTTCCGCACCCGCCATACTCCCCAGACCTGGCGCCATCTGACTATCACCTCTTCGCGTCAATGGGGCACGCGCTCGCAGAGCAGCACTTCAGCAATTTCGAAGACTTTGGAAAATGGCCCGACGAATGGTTTGCTGAAAAAGACAAGTAGTTTCTCTGGCATGGTATGCATCAATTACCTGAAAGATGGACGAAATGTGTAGAAGCCGATGGCCAATATTTTGAATAAAACAAAATTAATTTCCCTTGAAAATTGCGTGTTTTCTTTAGCACAAAACCGACAATAACTTATGCATACACCTAGTATTTGTATTGTTGTTGAAAATGTGAATGATTTTGTACTTAGTTTATCCAATATTGGCATTTATATATTAAAGTTTCTGAAATTGAGTCACATTATAGTATAATTTGGAACTACTGGTTTTGCATAATACATGAGATTATGCCGGTATTGTGTTCTTACTGAATTGAAAGTATGGGTGACCTATAAGTTATTTGTTTTGCTAGTAAAGAAATATTATTGCACATAACATGATTAGTATTTTCTGTAAAGTACGTTGATGTGTGTTATCACTGTTCATCTACGAAGGAGCTTGTATGTTTTCCACATTGAAATCGTTTTATGTACTAATAATTTCTTTTCAGTGGGAACAATCCGTAGTAACTTTCGCTTTTCACCGAGCTTGCTTTACTTTATAATCAAAATAACTTCACCTAACCTACAGGTAATCTAACAAAGTTAAGTTTTATCCTCATTCAAGGTAGGCTTCAGGAGGGCAGATAATTTGAAGTTAAGTTTTCGGTTCTTTAGGCAAGTGTAACTCAGACTGGATGGGTGATTTGAATCGATGGAAAAATGAAGAAAGTGGTAGTAAACTCACGCACACAGTGTTCGTCCACCACATAGCACGAACAGGGATCGAACGGACGAGCCCTAGCACCAGAGGTAACCTCTCTGCCATTAAGAGAGCGACCCACAGAAGGTGGCCTAAAAGTTTACGTTCACATTTTCTCTGCGTGCGGCCACGGATTCAAGTCTCATCGGAGCACTTCGAACAGAGTGGTTCCGAACCCACTTTACCAATAACTGTAGCTTCAGTCCTCACAACAACCATTAATGAGCTCATATCAGAATCTAACTAACCTAACTAACTCAATGACTTACGGAATACGCCAATTAAACATTGAAGTTTTAATCATGATTCTGATTAAGATCAAGCTACCTTTCCTAACGAATATCTACTCTTGTACATCACTACTAATGTTGCCATTTCAGGGACGTCTCTGTCCTTCCAATGGCCTCGTTGCCTCTGACTTACCAACTACATTGCAATATAATCTTCGTTTTCCACCTCTGAACTTCATGGCCTGCCCATATTACCCATCGTCATTTCATACTTCTTTTAATATCGGAAGAATAAAACAGTCTGCGTAGTTCTTCGTTTCATTCATTGGTCGTCTCGTCCCCTTTTCGTCTAGTACATCTTTCTCGAAACAATATTTTCAAACGCACGCAATTTATGTTGAGCAACCCTTGAGCAGTTTTTGAAATATATGCAGAAGAGGTAGCGTGGAGCAAAGAAATGAAACCTAGGATGAAATTGCATCTTTAGGTACAACTTGCAACGTAATTATATTTATGAACTATATCAGCATAGTTGAAAAAATCTTCGAGATTTCACCCGTCAATATGTTCAAGGTCTGAGTTGGAGAAATCGTTGAAGTTTTGGAGGAGTATATTAAGACTAATTTCGTAACGTCAAAGATGGAAAGACTGTACCTCTAAAATAGAAAATTGGGAACTATACAAACATAAAAGTTAGAACTTAAAGTTCTGCATTACGTATTTAACTTTACAAGGCATTTGTATTAGCTAATAACGGTTTAAAGAAAAGCATTAACCTTAAAAACGTAAGATTGCGAATATGACTTTTAAACAGTTGGTTCTTGAATGCCGGATACGATAAATTTAACTATACTGTCAATTATTGTTTAACTATGTAATATTCAAATAAGCTTCTCTTACTCTTACAGATGACTGGGACATAAGATATTATTTTAAGGAAAAAGGTAAGTATTGACATGCTGTTACGAAACTCCAGTAAAGTATTCTAAAAGGTACCTGATAAATTTCCTGATATGCTTAGTGATTACCATCATTCAAAACATTAGAATTTGCATTACATTTATGTCCAAATATTCAGTACTGAAATTGCATTGTCAAATGTAATTTATATTTTCCAAAAAAGCGATTCAAATTACTTTGAATTACTTAGAAACATGAAAAATTGAAAATCTAGTCATAGCTTCATTGGATCGAAAGAAATGTACTTCAGGGTTCTGACAATTCTTTATTGTCTGCAGATGGTTTAGAAGCTCTGTAACTAAATCCGACATTTTCTACAATCGAGTTTGTAGAAGGCAATGCAAAACGCTGACAACCCTACTTAACACAGACACATCGGGTTTAGATTTCAATTTGAAACACCCTGAATAGAATAAACAAGTAATATTGTGCTTCGCTAAATGTAACAGTTCAAAAATAGTATAATCTAATTGCTTATACGCGTACATTGCCATTCAAAAGTAGACTCAACAGGGTTTATCTTTCGGAGATTCACTGTTTAGGTATGTTTAAATGCCAAAGCTGAAACTGAGTTTTCTTTTGGTGATCCGGTAACAGTCTGACCCAAAGATAAGTGACAATGTCCGAAACTTGCCTCGACTGACTCGTTCTGAGATATATAATCAACTAGGAGTTTTGAGGTCGTATTTATCGCACACGGGAGTAACACTTCCGGTCCTAGTCAACCCTGAAACAGACACTGTTCAAACGTACGGAAATAATTAAAAACTGTACTTTATCCTACGGGCTACCGGGTCTAAATTGCGTCAACGGCTCAGGCCGAGTCCGAAGACAAGCCCCCGTGATCCGGCCCAAATCTTAAACCGGTGACCCTTTCGTGTTTGGTTCAAACTCTTTTATAACTAATCAAATTTTAATTCGTCCCGTTACCAAAGCAATATATTTAAACTCTCAATAACATAGCAGCGTGCAAAATGTGGCCTATTGAATTTATCATTACTGTTGTATGCCGCTATATTGTTAACTTTACACTGTTGGATATTTAAGACATTTCTAACTCGAGTTCAGTCTCAGAGAGATGGAAATTCAGTCTTCTGTTCACATTTTCTTGTGTTAATTATTGAGTTTATAACAGCCGAAACAACCCAAATTTCACCACGAGGAGATGATTAAAGCTTGATATTTTTCTTTTTCACGCACGTCAACAGGGATCCTGTCAGAGATTTGGGACATTTGCGAGATAATTTGTGAGGTAACACCTTAATTCATGGGGAGCTTCCAGAATTCTTAAGCCTTCACTTTCTTGCTTATCGAAGCTTGCAACGAGACCGTCAATGAGATTATATCGAAACATACCATGAAATTTTTCTAGGAGAATCTGTCCTATAGAAAGGTAATATACCAAAAATTGCTGCCCATAATAACTGTAAGGTACCGAGATCGAGGCTGAAATATTGGTGCTAAGTATACAATATGTACCACCTCTCCACCCACGGAATGTATTGTTGCTGACATGGTGGTCTTCGGTGGTATTGATCTATCATGTCTTTCTGAGGCGAGAAAAAAACCATCATTACAGATCGTTACTGTGCTGAGCTGATGAAATGAACCGGATGCGTGTGTCCGCAAGAGTACAGCAATTGTCAACAGATATGGTGTTCTCAGGTCGCATAATAATGACTTCCAACTCCTTGCCCAAGGAACTGTACAGGTTCTTCATGAGTTACAGTAAGAAACCCTTCCTTTCCGGTCTTATTCCCCCTATCTCTCCCCCACTGACTACTATACCCGCCGTTATCTTGATCACTTGTTGGCAGGGAAGACCTTTCCTGATAATCGGGCAGTGTAACATCCAGTTGAGAATTTATTCGCATCGTAGACTCCAGACTTAGTTCCCTACGAAATCCAAACGTTTACGGAGCAATGACAACAGTGTGTGTGGCTGCGGGTGGCGAATACCTTAGGTAGTTTATGATTTTTTAAACAGTTTGAATTGAAGCGGAAGAATATTTTAATCTCTTACAGATTTAGATATTCGGATTTCCCCAAGGCTGCCGCGAAGTATACTGAAAACACCATAGGAGGATACTGGCACAAGGTTCCCAATTTAATGGGATGAAGGACACGAGAAAAGGTGCTGCTATCGGTAACGAACTTATGACATGTTCCTACGAACTCATTTCTGGAGTTACTTGGAGAACAAATATCTATCAGTACCCCAAAGAAATATATCATCAATTTAATCAAGTGTTGCTTCCCTTTTCGCATTACATTACCTCCCTTAACGAATTCATATTTTGCCATTAATAGTATAGTCTTTATCATGTACACATGTGAATTGAGTAATGAATGAAGTAAAATATATGTTCATTGTTGTTAATGTAATGTTAACGTACGTTGCGGATACTTTATTTGCAGCTCATGAGGTTGATTTCCATTGTTTGGATTGTGCGTTCAAGAACGAAGGTAAGTATTTTAGTTACTAGTGTCAATATCCTAAAATTGGTAATAAGATCTTGTAATGTAATACACATGTATCATACAAATGCGGAAAAGTGTATTCTTGAATACATTTTGAAATAAGATAATCATTTAAGGTGACTATTTTTAATCACTGCCCTCATTGTAAGTCTAAGCACTCTTAGACTTAGATCAGCAAAGTAATTACCTTCATTGATAAGGACATGTTATTGCGAATTGATTTGTTTTTAACTCTGAAGTAAAATGTATCCTAAACGCGAAAGTTCTCCAAAGAAAAAGTCTCGTCCTGGCTGATTTTGTAAGATTGTTTCGCATAATGTGTTTTATGAGACGGAACCTGCCCGGTGCAGAAAACAAATTATTTGTAAACTCTTTTAAAACCTGCGCAAAAAACTCAATTCCAATTACATACAATTCATGAGAATAAAAAATTATTTCCTCTGCAGCCAGTTAAATGTTTATCATCCCTGTATATTCTTGCTGATATTAGGCTAGAAATATTCTTTGCTTGACCATGAGTCACAAGATAAGTCAGAGCCGACCATTAACATGATTATATCACTCTGATTTTCAACCTGCTGCTGATATTTCTCTTCTATGTGTATTGAGTACCTTGTCCAATTGTCAAAATGAGTGACAGTTTATCAATTGACAATCTTTTGTCAAGCTAAACTATTTCAATATTCCCCATTACCATCATGCTATTTAGTGCACTGATTTAAGTATCTTTGTGATCAGATAATGCGAGGTGTCCCATTCTCCACGGCAAAAAAATGTCAATCTCTGTAAACGACAACATCAGATGGATCCAAAACATTTTTTTAAATGAAAGTTTTGAATCTTATTTAAGAGGTACTTTTGTAACGTTTGATAGTTTATCTATTATTTAATTCAATTACTTAATTATAAAATAAATGAAGTGCAAAATTATTGAACAATAATATATATAGTATGTATTATATATAATGCAATTTGTATTATGCATTATATATATTCTGTATGAATTATAGACAGTAATTGTAGGTTATCCTCTAGTATTAATTTCGATACGATTCCAGTTGTATGATTCCATGGTAATCAATAGCTTGCAATAGTTTGTACTGGATATGAATTCTCACGGGGAAAGAAATTATTTAACAATACTTACAGGGACGAGAGGATGGGTATACGACCTTAGTTTTTGCTAAGGAAAGTCTTGAACGTTCGATGGTAATACTATATTCAGTGGTAGAGGTATCCATTACACGCATGCGCGTTGGGTTTCGTTATCCTCGCTTATTTCAGTATCCATTATGCAGTCAATGAGTAGTGATATATGGTTCTACTTCGTCGCAGTTTCTTTATGAACCAAATAACAGAACCTGTGGAAAAAAAGACACCACATCAAGTTTTGGCACAAATTTGGAGATAGTCACGCAGAAACAATACTTAAGATTCAAGAAACGCTTGGAAATTTTGCAATGGGAAGTGTACAATGAAAGCAGTAGTACACAGGTTTCAAAGATGTCCTCACGTCGGCGTACTTGCAGTTTGCCATTCGAGACCAGGCCTGTGGCCTTTCAGTACTGGCACGTGCATAGGATAACACCCTAGTTCATTCCTCGCATTTTACCCAAACTTTTATTAGAAAGAACAAAAATATTATTATTTGCTATCTCCATAGTGCACGGATATGACTCCTTGTGACTTCTGGCTTTTCCCTTAACTCTGATCGACACATAAATGTATCGGCTTCAATATATTTATGGCATTTAAGCATCTAAGGTTCAGGTCGGAGGAGAAAGGATACTGGAAGGTGTCTTTCAGGTTATATATTGAAGGAACCATCCGGCATTTGCCCAGTGTGACAGGAAAATTCTTAATAACCTCAGTCAGGATGATCGGTCTCTGGGATTGAACTCACGACCACTGAAATTCTAACCCGAAGCTCTACCACACTACCACGGCGGTGTTAATATCAGTTTCAGAAGATGCGTTTCGAACACGCTATTAGCAATGTCAGGACCGCTGGATTAATTTTATGGGAGCTGAAGGATCCTTTTTCCAATGAGTTTGGCAATTGGAGCACAACAGGTTTGAACTACTAATAGTATGGTAAAATGTTGCTATCCAAAATGCTGTGTTTGCTTGAAAATTACACTAAATGTACAGGAGTAAAGTAATGTAAAGTCTGGAGTTAATTATTCCATTTCAAGAAGACTAAGGTAAAGATATTCATTAATAGCTTCATTTTTTAGCCAATGGTGAACCTCATTTGGCATATGAAATATGAAAGGTTAATTGGAGAGATTGCCAATTGCCAGCGTTACTTCCTTAATCCTCCTCATTGTGGATTAAGGTGGCAGAGAGATTCCTGATTTATTCTGGTAACTGTTAACTAACGTACAATAATATTGCTCTTATATTATATCCAATAAGCAGAGTTAAAAGATGTGAAATGATACTGTTTAAGACGTTTAGGTTAATTTACATTTAAATGAACTAACTTCTTGATATTCAATCACTTATGATTTTAGAGTATTTGGTAAACACGGATGTTATGATACAAAGGTGTATTTGTGTCGAGCAATGTGAGAAACAAAGCATTTACTTGCTTCATAAGAAAGAAATTAGGTACGTGAGTATTAAGTATTTAATTTAACAGTACATTTATAATTATAATCGTACTGCCTATGATAAATTCTATGATAAATTACAATTATACAATTTCAAGGGAAAAAATAGGAAGAATATTTTCAACTCTTTCTTAGTTATTAAATTTGTAGCAGGTTTAGACACTCAAATATTTAATATGTTATGTATCTGTATTGAGGCCTTGTTTCCGTAATTAAGTTAATTAAAATAGACTGACCAGGCTTATACACTTCCTGCATCTTCGGCCAATCACGGTCCAGGGATCTTTCACTTTCCAAAACTAAACAATTTTTAACCAACCACATTTCGTCGCTCATTGACCACGTACGTCAACTAGGCCGTTATATGAAACTTGAAACCGAGATACAACATGAAAAGGAAACTGAATCGAGACACAAACAATATTTTAAATAAATAAATAAATGAAAAAAGAATGTAGGCTACAGATAAAAAATGGAGGTTACAGAGAAGTCTTCATTTTCTGGAATACTGTCTCCTCTTTGCTCTGTCCAGTATGTCTTCCCACTCCACGTTTAGACTGAACTCTCTATTCCCGTTCGTCACTTTATCTTCTATATCCTTGATTCTCCTCGTTTCTTTGCACTTGCTAAACATCATTCTTTGCTCTTGGTCTAATAGCACCTACCCTTCCCAGTCCATCCCATGAGATTGTTGTGAACATGTTTGTCAATAGCGTACATATCCCTTTTCAGTTCTTGGTTTTGAAAGCTTCCCCTGTAATATCTATTTCATCTCTCTTATACAGGGTAGTTTATGGAATACGTAACAGGACCATAACTACACTTCTAGTGCACCGAAATCTTTGAAAAAGGAAATGTTAATACCAAAGTGCATGTATGTAACCACATGGTGATCCTTCTGAAAACAGGGGCGTCTCTGGGATACCTCTACCTAGGGCTACTTCAAAATTATAAATGGCAATAGAGGTTGATTTCGCCCCCATTTAAACAATCTCTAAATTTTGAACAACTTATAAAGTAAACATTTTTCAATAGCTCATACCATTTGACTGATAGAATATCTAATTGGTGGTGGAAATTATTATGGTGTACAGGATTTTCGGGACGTTTGGCTGCTCTAACTAAAAAAAGAATAGCAAATAAGAGTCCCAAACTAAAGTGAAATACTAAATGGTACATTGGAATCAAAGGGTAAAATGTTCAAAAAGAGGGGCGTCCAGGGAATAATGTTACTGGAGGGGGATCAACTTCAAAAAGCTAAATAGAAACAATGGTTGATTTTGCTTTCTTTGAAATAAAGATGAAATTTTGAAAAGGGTTCAAAGAAATCATTTTTATAAGTCTTCTGTTACAAGAGCTACTTGGTAAGTTAACTGTTGACCTACTAATTAACTATCGTAATTGCAAAACGTTACGAGATATTAAACCATGTTTCAACTGAAAGTTTTTTAAAATTTCATGTTTGATTCCCAGAAAAGAAAATTAACCATTATTTGTGTTTAAAAGTTTGAAGTTGCCTCCCCTGTAACAGTATTCCAGGCACGGTCGTGTTTTTAAAATTTTCACCGTTTGATTCCGCTTATCCCATTTAGTATTTTACTTTAGTTGGGTACGTTTATTCCCTTTGAGTTACAGCATCCGAGAAATACCGAAAGCCCTCTATACCATGTTAATTTTGACCACCAATTAGGTCTTCTATGTGCCAAACGGTAAGCGAAATAAAAAAGTATTTCGGTTCTGCACATGCACTTTGGTATGAACATTTCTTGTTTCAGAAATTTCTGTGCACTAGGAACTGAGGTATGGTCCTGTTGCGGATTTCGTGAACCACGCTGTGTACACCGCCTCACAGTACATACACGGAACCCTGTGCATTACTTCTCTTTGTTCCTCTCGTTTCATAGCACATTTGGTCCTTCGTCTAAGTCCAAAACCTTCACCCTCCTTTCCTATACATTTTCAGTTCTACCTTTCCAAACAGCAGACTGGTTTTTCTCTGTAATTTTCCCGACACTTTCTAATTCAAACCACATTTTCTTTCCACATTCTTTGCTTCACCCTTCTTTTTCTTTTTGTGTCAATTTCTCTTCCTACTCATTCATCTGTCATCCTGACTATATCTATTCTGCTTTAATTGTTCCGAAAACTTTTCCACATCTCTCGTCTTTTGATCTTCTTCCGTGTTAATCTTGTTTATTATTTTCTCCATGGCTGTTCTGAAATTTTTGGTTGCTCCAACAACGTCACTCCTCCTGTTCTGTAGATGCCCTTTTGTGGAGATTTCGTTTTCTTATTTATGTGTTTATTTGTTTAAGATTTTTTGTACCTCAATACAAAATTTCTTTATGTAGTATTTCGTTACTAGTTTGATATCGCGTTCTAGTTCTCCAGGGGGTCTGACCTGTGAGAGATGAACTATGATTGGTTGAAATATGTTTAGTTTCGAAAAGTGAACGAATTCTGGGACGTGATTCGCGGAAGCTGTTGAAAGGTTCTCTTGGACTTCTGGTGCTTATTATGAACTGATAGCGAAGATTAGTATTTCGTCTGAGGAAAATATTAATAAAACACCGAAACTGCAACGCTTACTGTGTGTGTTTTTATAATAAAGTCAAGTGTATAAACCTTGTCAGCCTATTTTAATTAACTCTAACATTTAGTATAATAGAAATATTTACCATGCATTTTGCCTACTTCTTCTCAGTCTTTGGTATTTGTTCAAATGTACGAGAGTCAGGAAGTGCTCATTAATAGTGAACTATTGATTTATTAAAAGAATATTGTTTTCAGGTATTTTTTTTATATATATAATAAATTAACTTTTCTCTATAGTTGCTTCTGTCGAAGTATAGTTTGTCACATCCCTAATTTACTATTTTTTTTTAAATAAAAGACGTGTTCTTGTATTTGCAATTTTAATATATGTAAAATATTTACCATTAAATGGGGAAACTTTGAACATTTTATTCGAAATTTACATCTGCTGTAGTAAAGGTTCCTTTCTAATATTTTCATGAAATGTATGTCGGAACTCAAGCTGTCAACTACAGTATTGTTGAATTACCAAGTATTCCAGAGGAATAAGAAAGACTGAAAGTTAGGAGAGTTCAAATTCACCCGAAGATGAGCATAACCTTCAACACTTATCTTTTATAGTTGTGTGGGGCTTATGTAATGATGCAATGTTCAAAGTAATAGTATCATCGGAAACAGCTCTCAGTTTTCTACAAATTGATTAAAGTCTCGCAACCCAATATTCGGAAATAACTCTTTTATGGTTACTGACACTTTCCAACTATTTTACAACCTGATGTTCATAGAATCATACAACTTGGTTATGGTGTATTCTTTACATATACACTAAGTGAACAAAATTGTTTAGAGTGTGAGGAACATGCAAGCAAAAACATTAGCCCTGTAACTTTTATACAATTGTAACTATTAAAATACTAAATGCAATCATTGTGAAAACACGAGTTAAATTAAATTAAAAATAAATTGTATCTCAGGAACAGACAATGAATGACTGAAGATTTACCACAGTTAACTGAAATGCTAAATCTAACTACAAGAATAAATTTTGTGCAGTATCCTGGATATTTCACTTCATCTTCAGTATTAATACGACTGCTCCGATCGAATTTCTCTCTGATTAGACTGATCGTCTTGTCTTGGGCAGACGTGGTCGTGTTGGCTCAAGGTTCTTGATTTCACTGTATTAACATGATATCCACACAAAAGCTCCTTCCAGGATCTACAGTGATAAGCTTTTTTTTTTATGTAAATGTAGTGTTCAAATTCACCCCACCAAAACCTCACGTTGGTTAGTACGTAACAAAAATATCTATCATTGCTAATATATATACAGTCAAAAGAATGTATTACATAGGAAGTTCCTCACATATACCAACTTAATCTCTACACGAATTGAAGCTGTTACGCACTAAATAAAGATTCCAGCAGCACTTAAAGTTCCCATGGGTTCATTTGGTACTGATTTTAGGACATATACATTATTCGGTTCCTTGCAAGTCATGCGCATCTGGCTTCAACACAGTCCTCAGGTAACTAATACAAACACAAACACCTAACATTTTGGATTTTGTTAATTTTCAACCGGTTTCTCTTGAAATATTATATTTCTACCTGAACAAACACCCCAAAATGTGCTCAAAGTCACCCAACGTGACGGTATCTTATAGCTATATTCCTTCGGGTACGTCAAATATACTAACACAAATGCTTTATTACTATTGTCATTATTATTAAAATAGATTTCCAAGTTTAAATGCATTTCAAAAGTAAATTTTAGAACCCTACCATATACGTTACGTTCTCTCAGTCAGTTCTTGGGAATTTGTACAATAACTTCAGCTTTTCAGTCTTTGTGGTAAATATGTCACTTATATCCTTAAATAATACAACTAAATTAATTTTAATATGATTCTCGACTTTTAAGTTTCTTAAACAGGTTTCGTACTTATGTCTGAATCTTTCAGGTTACGGAGGGGCCTTTATCAATTCAAAGGTACATTCATATCCTCAAACGAAAACGTCAGACTCCAAGTACTTCATGGACCGCTTGACATTTTTAGTACGTAATTTATAATGCTATATAACTTAGATAATTAAAGATATATTCGTTTAGGGACTAAGGGTGGTTGAGCTAAAGAAGAAAACTTTTCACAATATCTAAGTGTAACCAAATTTACTATTTGTTCCACGAAATATTTATATACAAAATTAAGTTTATTGCCTTTCTATAGCTGTAAATGATTTTCATTAAATCTTTAAGTGGTTGATCTGCAACTTTTGTTTAAATAAACATACGATGTTCCTCTTTCCCCCAGAGATTGGACCAGATAGGAAGAAAACTATTCTATGGGTGGACCTGTAAATTAGTTTTGGGTAAAGAGAAACATAGTCCTTGTTCTTATATTTTCACAATTACCAATATTTTTGAAAATAAGTAAACAAGTAAGAAAGGTATGCACAAATAACATAAAGATATTGTATTTTTAAAAAATATTACACAAAGAAACATTGTGAATAGTTCCAGATTCAAAAGTAAAAGATGGTCTCAGCACTCAGAATAGAAACATATTGTGTACGTATTACTCAAGTAAATATTCAAAAATAAATAAAAAAAGATGATCTTCAGAATTGAAATTGTTCTCTTCGCTGACAAGCTTAATCCAATGTATAAACTTCCATCCTTAAATAGTATGAATATAATAACACACAACTAACTTAACCATAAGAAAATGAAACGTTACTTGAAACTTAGGAACTTAATTCTTAAGTTACAGTAGTAGTTAAACAGTAACATTACTATGGTATGTTTATTTTATACAACCAAAAGTTTCTTTTCAAAGCTTTGAGCATTTGGAGTATTATTTTTGTTGTATGATTTATGCTAACTTCGTTAGATAATAAAGCTAAAAGTATGGTAGTTGCATATTTATTGAACAAGCAATGACTCTTTATTTGATAATATCACATTCCTTTGTATACCACCCAGCTGCCTTGTGTCCTTCGTTCCCACCAAAAAAGTATTCTTCTTTTCCCCTGGAATTAAAAATGTGACTTTGCATGATCAGTAACTTTGCCAAAAAAAATTCAATAGCAGAGTCCTTTGTCCTCACATATCTTTTTCAGTTTAAAAGAACAGTCTAGGAGTTAAGTTTCATACTGATTGAATGGTTATAATAAATTCTACAAGTGAGTAAAACAAGACATTACAAAAATCGAAATTGTTCTTTTTATAAACATATCAGGGAAACCTTACTTTGTTCATATGTCTTAAGATATTAAGTTAACACGAAGCGTTCTTTTAAGGAATACTTCCAATTTTCAAAATAGACACAACAATTTATTCCTGTTCTGTATGATGAGTGAGTGGGAGACAGTGAACCTATTTACCCCATGTTTCTCTTCACCCGAATATCCTTTATAACATTTAAACTGTTTTAAGTTCCTACAATCAAACACTTAAGATGTTTATCTAGAGCAATTTTTGATCTTGAAATTGTGGGTAAAGTTATGTTCGATGAACATTAAATTCAAATTAAAAAGTATTAACATTATATCGTATATGAAACAGGGAGATTTAATATAGTAATTACGTGAAGGAGTTATCTTCACAGGTAATAATTACATATTTATTTAAATATAATATTATTTCCTTCATAAAATACATTCGCTTACAATAACAGTTAGATATATACATTACATTTTGTTGTTACAGTAACCGGAGCTCAAAACGATTAGTTGTTTGTTAGGATGAACAATTATTTGACTATTAGTATGCAGTGGTAATTAAATGTTTGGAATGTTCAACATACAGCAATCGCATGATGAAACAAAATTAATCAAGATAAAGAATACTATACGAAGCATAGATCTCTCAAATGCTGGTTGGGTATCCTAAAGACTGAAACACAACGGAACGCAAATATTCTCGATATATTTCATATTCTTTCGTATGTCATATATTACTAAACACAGCATCTCACCAAAAACATTTTGAGCAAGTACGGATCATTTTTTTGCACTAAATATTTTATATGATTATTCGTTTGCATAACCTCCACGTATACGTTGAATGAATGATCTACCTTGACATATACATCAGCTGGTTTCAATTAATGGTTCATACACGAAGAACGTTTCTCTTGACGTGACAATTTAGTGCTCGCAATACCCAACTTACATTTAGACACCTGGTTTCAAGTTCTAGCCACTACAAAGACCAATTCGTTTATATATCTTAGGGATCGAATACACAAAAGGAAATCTTTAAGTAAAGCCAACTATAATCGTTGGAGACGCGTGTAAAACTTTTAGCAATAATTCTACACTACTAAAGTAACAGTCACTACAAAATTGATGTTGAAGTGATAAAGCTTGTGAGTGGTAAACATTGTTCAACTGAGGGTCACGAGAACGTTAACTACTTTCACTCAAACGTATCGCAAATATTAAGTTTGCAAGCGTAAAAGATCACTAGAGTGACCATTATGAATAACTACAATACGAAAATGATATAGATGCAAACAAATGAACTGGTTTTGGATCACCATTGGATGCTCCAAGAGTCACGATTCTTTTTCACACGTTTAATGGATCTGAAAATTAGGACAAAATATTCATCTTATAATGTGCGAGGTATTGGAATTTTACACTTCATAATATTTCGCGTTAAGTGAAGATGTAAGACGATTGGCGACTTTGTGGAAATGTTTCTTCTTTCAGAAACCTCCAGATCATTAATATTAATTTATGATATTTACCTTAGCTTTCGTTCTTCACTTTAATCTTTATTCGAAATAAAGAGAGTTTTCAAGTGCTTGCTTGATAAAGCAAAACCTATGAGAAAGTATCTATATTATTAAATATTTTCATAACAATTCCTGAAAAACACTAGTTAATCATAACTGTCGGAAAATTTCCAGTAACTAGTGTAATCAAAAAAGCTAGCATTTGAGAAATATTTGGAGCAAGAGGAAAAGTAAGAAAAACATGAGGGAGATTTGAACACGGGTTGATTAGTCAAAAGTCTAGTACCTGCCGACTGCACAAAAATTTACAGACATAAAAGTGACCAGATCCAATCAATATTAAAGGTCAGAAATGCGTTGTGTGAACGTCAAAGTTATGAAATAAGTTGATTCCACAACTTACGCCCCATTTTAATCACTTTTGTGTATTTCAAGAAGTGATCGGAATTCCCATACAATGAGAACATTTTTCATTTCTTTTAAAATAAAAAAAAATAATCAAGATGGCGGCAGAAAATATTTAATAAGATTTGAATTCACTGCAACGATAATAAAGTATTTTATCCCTCTGTGCATGTGTAGAGCTCAGAACTGAATATATCCATCTCAGCATACGTAAAGTCTCCGTGATGTTCCTCAATTTCAATGAAACAATATTCAAATGTCTTCGAAATTGTACTGAGATTTTCTAGGGACGTATACATAAAAAGGGAAAAAGCATTCAAAATTTTGTGTCAGGGATTGCTGCAGTTGGCACAGAACTAACGGGATTCTCAAGTATCAAGCAGTACGAAATGGACCTACAATAAAAATTGCAATATTTTTTCCCCATATCTTGAAAGTGGCTGGTATAAATCCATTTGCAATGTTTTCTACGTTTGATTCGGCGCACTTCATACTAATGTAAACACCTGAAATTCAACCGGATGTTTTCTAATAAGATCGTTATCATACATTTCTGTGGAATATATGGATATATAAGTGACTTTGAATTGGTTTCAATTCTTGGGTAAAATAATGGGCGTTTATACGTTTCCACACTAAAGGGACTAAAAGTGGCATTTTTGTGATAAACAAAAGGTGTATTTGTATTTCCCTGCTTTGTCCTTTCAGTGATCATCTGGTTCACATTCATAGATCTCTGAAACAATTCTAAGAATTTTGGAGAAGAAGAAGATATACGGAGTGTTCCTTAATTACTGTAGTTATTAGTTAAAACTGTAATTAACGTAGATAAAATGGTACCCACACATAAAAATACTATCTGCCAAATTTTAAAATAGTTACACTAATAGAATTTGCATTAAATAAAATGTCTATATGTTAATAGTCCTTAGACCTATGAACTTGCAACGAAAATTACATACATATTTACATTCCTTTGTTCAGTGATGTTTTTATCCTATATGGTATATATTTTGCTGTATAAAGACTTTAGATAATTTACATTTCCTTAAATAGTATTAGATCAATTCCTATCAAGTACTTAATCCAATTTGTGTTACCATAAAGTATTATCCAAGTTATAACGTTGTATCTGTACGTTGTTAAAGTGCACTTTTATTGTTACTTACGAAAAAATGTGAATAATTGAAGGATTAGAAAGTAATATATTGTAAGATATTCGTGACTAAAGTTTCTCATGGTTTTCCTCAGTCACATCAGGCAATTGTCGGGATGGTTTCTTCAACATAGGCCCTGGCCAAAACCTTTCCGATCCGTCTCCTTTCCCGATTTGAGCCTCAGATGCCTAAAGATGATGAATAAAAGTCAAATTCTGTTATGACATATGAAAAAAAATAAAGGAAGCGAGACAAAATTCGAATGTATTAAAATCATACAGACAATATAGGTACAGTGCTACATATATGACTTGCAAGTATTAGTTACGTAGTAAACATCTCGTACTGTGCTGATACAGAACATGTAAAAATGTTAATTTCAATCGGCGTATGCGTTATCAAGTTTCACGTTGAAACTGCTCAATTTGATTTTCTCAATGAAACCATTTCGTTTATATTACGCGGTAACTTGAAATACCAATGCTAAGTTTTATATTTATTTTTGTGCTAATTAATATTTTGTTTTATGCAGGATAAAATATGTCTCCGCAGGTAAATGCAATAATATTTCTTTACTTTTACAGTTGCCTTGACAGGGTTAAATGGATTGTTTCTTGGAATCAGTATTCTCAGCGTCGTTGAGATGTTGTATCATATTCTCCTGCGTCCTATATTTGACAACAATTCAAGAAAGTAATCTCCATACGCAAGTCAACGCAAACTCCTAGTATCAAAAGTGGAAAATTTATAATCATCTACCTAGGTTCAAGCAGGGTTATTTATTTATTATTTTATATTGACTTGTTTCCTGAACTTTCATTGTAATATATCTGACGTTAGTTGTCTGGTACTGTACTGTATATGATTAAAGAGTGCTTACAAAAGAACTCAGTTCAGTTTGAAAAGTACCTGAATTACTGATAATGTAACAGGGATTGGATTTTATAATGTATATGGCTCGTCTTAATAGATGGAGCTTGTCTGTATCAACTGTATATCAGTATTCCGTGGTTAACAGCTCATTTAGACACTGGAACTAGGATAGACATATTTACAACGTTATGATTTTTTTCAGTGAAGTTATTTTTGGCGTTACCATTCACAAATATTCAATGAAAAGAGCTCTAGACAAGATGTTGACCATCTTATCAACCAATCCACAAGATCTTACAAATCAACCTCTTCATATTTTGACTTGAGTGTCCTTAGAAATATATTTATAGGAGGTACCGTGTTCCTTACCATTACATGTACATCAAATGAATCATAATCCATATTATTTCTCCAATATTAGTACGAATGTCAAATATACAGTAGACTTACTTACTTAGTGGTACTCGCAAGTTCATCACCACAGTAACAAACGTTCTCCACAAGATTCTATCCTGAACAAGATCAATCCAGTTTTCATTACCTCGCGATACTTAGTTAGCTAAATTAAAATACTAGTACTTTTGATGTTGTAATTTATACACGCTGTGTGTTCACTCCATATATCAATATTATTCATTTATGTAAAAAGTTTGGATTACATACTACTTTATTGTACATAAAGTAGAATATGTAATTTATAAGATCATACGTAATGTGTATGAACATTCGTCATACCTACAAATCATGCGTATAATTAATAACTCACAAGCATAAATGCAAAAGTATAATATCCTTTTTTATTGCTCAAAAATTTGCTTATACTGATTAAATATTTTTAAAGTGTTACATATAATAGTAGAGTACTTTCCTGAACCATTGAAATGTATCATGGTGTAAGCATGATTCAATTTTAATATTGAATTCATGTGTCCCCAAACTAATAAATACTACCTATATTTCCTCACTTTTCTCCATGTTTATCTCTCATATTGTTCTCTAAACGCCAATACTGTCCCTTGTTCCTTTTCCACTTCGAAAACGAAATGATTGCTTTTCAAATTCTTCCTTCACTGTATCGTATAATATTCTGTATAATCCTCATTGATGAATCTCTGCTTAGTGCACTTTCATTCTGAGTGTTTGGTAATCCTCACAACTTCTTCCATCCCTCTTTATTACGATTGAGACTAAATTTGGGGAAGATACTAAGAGAACTGAGAATAAATTAATAGGTGTATCATTCTCGACGCAATTGTTTGTCGTCTGACATAACTAATAAGAAATTAAGGTGTTGTTCCAACTTTACGACATTTCACTCTGCCAGAGGAACATCGGGAATAATTTTTTATCATGGTATCTAGACATCTCAGATCTATGAATATCTTTGGCTGTCTTCTTAACCACTCTATACGCACTTCATATATTTTTACTATGATTACAGGTTTAGCTTCTACAACACTTTCTTTCCTTTAATTCTTTTTCTAGTTCCTTTCACCAGTAACAGTTCTCAATAAAAAAATCAAATATAATTTCATAATTTTTTCCTTCATTCTGGACATGTTTTCACCAGGTCTGAGAAGGTATAATATTTCTTTTATATTTACTATGAGCTGTTGTTTGGCTGCCTTTGAACTCTTGATTTTCCTAAATAATTAGGTAACGAGATTTGAGTTTTATTACTCGTATCAATTATTACTTTCTTCCTTAAACAGTTTCATTCATTTATGTGTCGTCATTTACTCGTCTTTATGCTTCTTGTTTCTTGTGTAAATAATGCTTTAATAATTTTGAGCTCTTTGTTCTCTTTTGATGTAATCATTTTACACTCGGTTGGCATTGTAATCCCATCTTTGATATTTTCTTCATTTCCTATCTCTTCCAAGGCGCTGAATCTGTCAATTAGTTTTATGTGGAATTTCTGGATGTCTTCACTACATTTTCCTAATGTAGACACTGAGAGTTGCCTACAATATGTTTCTCACTATCTAATATTTTCTTTGGTTTCAGCTCATATTTAACCAAGCTATGCTCATTAGAATCTTCAAAGCTGTTTAGAATGGACAGATCCCGAAATACGTTTTTATGATTCGACATAAAACGTGTTCTCTTTCCTCTTAAGTTCATTTATTTATTTACAGGAACACTTGTATTGAGGAGTTTGTTTTTAGTGGAACGAAAACTCTGTTCATGTCTGCAAAGTTTACTTGTCGACCTCTGCCGCTACTTTTTGCAAATATAAAGTCTCCCAATTTCACTTAAATTATTTGCTGATTTATTTATATCGAAGTCACCTAATTCCATGCACAACGGCATTTTCTAATTATCTTGGGTAAAGTCTTTCGATATCTCCTGCTTATTTTGATTAATACTCGCACATGTCATATTCATTCGTCCTCTACACATCTAACAATTCTATGATGTCACGCATAACGTTATCAGTTATTTTCTTCCAACGTCTTTAGATTTTTAATATCGGACAGTCCTTCATTGTTTAATATAAAAAGCGTAGATTATGTATCATCTGCATAACACCTGAACACTGATTGCTCAAATGAAGCATACACACAATATAATTTGTTAGATAAGTTATAAATTTATTTATTCATTATCCAACATAATTGAAGCGTTATAGGTAAAATAGGATGATTTCAACCTTTCATTATTATAGTCACTTGTTCGAAGATATCTCCCTTCAGGACATTTTGCGGTACGGCAACTGGATGAACAGATATAGCTAGACATCAAAGGCACTGTTTGCTACGTTAATATCTTACCTTTACAGCGCCACACTCTCGCTTTAGTTATCACGCATATTCATGACGGAAGTAAATCAAATTCTTAAGTGTGTAAAGTAGGCTATCTTTGCACAGCCGTGTGCAAAGATGATCCATTTAGTGTACATTTTTATTAACAAAATACTAACTAAAGATTGCTATGGAAATATGATCACAAATTTTACCGGGTCTATATTGCAAGAGTGAAAGAAAATCTATAATATGTCACAATTAGTGTAACAAAGTATTAGGTAAATATTGCCACAGAAATAATATCATGAGATGACGGAATCATATGGCCTTGTTTTAAAAGCGGATTAAGCCAATAATATGATATCATTGGGGAAACTATTGGTTTGTTATACAAACATTTCATTCACCATTCGGCATCATATATCCGAAGCAGTCCTCATGAAGCTACAGTTGACAATTCTTGGACTAATCTAATCATTCCATTTATTGGTTTATCGTAAGATCAGAAAATACAGACGACTATACTCTCTTTTCTTATAATAATCGCACTTCCCTTAAAAATATTTTTGCCGGCGGCTTTATTCTTAATTACAATCTTCAAATGTTGTCAGGGCTTCTTCGCTTTCTTTGAACCACAGATATATTCTTTTCATGTCAACTCCTGTGAGTTTCAGAGCTTACTAATTTTAACATTCCTTTTAACCGAAGGCGCAGACATTAAATCCAACGGTAGCTTTCAATATTTATTATTAGTGATTTTTTTATGAGACAAGCATGAGCAGTCTAAGCTTTACATTACAGGGAGGACTATAATACCCCCAAAATGCATCCCCATTTCGTAGCCACTTGTCATGAATTGTGTAAAGCCTCTGGCGTAACCTTCGTAGGTATTGAATACTACAGAGCGTTATGAATCTAGTAAAGTACTTATTTTTTCAAGATTTCGGAAGTACTATGCTCCTTACAAGCTATTCACAAGATCTGATTTTAGCCCAGACCGCAAATTCATGTTAATGTTTACATATCCCGTTGAATTTGCAAACAATGTGTCTTTCTCAAATGACACCCTCTCTTGCAAATCACTAATAGGAGAGACGCATGACAGCAAAATCGTCAAATACAGTGACTTCAACTCTATCACTCATGAGTAAGGGTCGAGTGGGTCACCTTTACGTAGTACGCCGCCTTTGCACAAACCACTGTATTGAGGAAAATGGAATGTAAAACCCAGACCTTCCATCTTCTCCCATTTTATACTTTAACATGACCGTAGTTCTTTAGTTTTATTTCTGTTTGGTTGTTTAGTGGTACCAATAAATTCTACTCAGCATTCTGAGCCGTCTTGTGGCGAAATCTCTCTATCCTTCAATTCTGGCCATTCTTCCCTTTCCTCTCGATGCTTCAATTGCGTTTAACATTTACCTTTAGAGTAGCAAAGCGCATGGAACGTGTTGTCCTACTTTCAAGATATACAGTCAGTCAATGAGGCATTCATTCATTATTGTAATGGTGTGTAATAAACACATTAAGTATACCGATTGTTTGTGTACTTTTAAATTCAAACAGCATACTCAAATTCAATCCTTATAAAGTTACAAAAATTTCCAAAAATGAGCCTGTATTTAATATAGATTAAATATAAGGTTTCGTTAACTGTGTTGACTGTATATACGTATATACCACGTTGTAAATATAACCTATTGCTTAAACGATTAAAATGTACTTCAAACGAAACTGTCCATACCAATAAATAAAATAAACTGAATTGTTTTGCTCGAAGTAATTATTTATTAGTAACCAAATTAAGCA
This sequence comes from Lepisma saccharinum, assembly GCA_022664845.1. Lineage (NCBI taxonomy): Eukaryota > Metazoa > Arthropoda > Insecta > Zygentoma > Lepismatidae > Lepisma > Lepisma saccharinum. The sequence goes on along the minus strand of JAGDQP010008741.1, from coordinate 13,582 downwards.
ATTTTCAGCTCGACAATACTCTGAGGAGACGACAGATTGGTACCTTATGCCTGTAAACGTTTCTATGATCGTTACTATTTATGACAGTAAGAAATATTTTATTTAGACTGAGCTACGGTAGGGGAAATGATGGGAAAGCTAGTATCCGGGGCCTTAATTATGGTATCATCCCGGTATTCACCTGAAGAAAATTTGGGAAACCTGAAAAAAAAATCAAGATGGTCGGGAGTTTGTTCGAACTCGCTTGCTTATCCATTGCGGATTCGAATTCAGTTACGTAATAAATTACACTACCATTTCACTACACACATTACACTAAGGATTTCAGATTGCCTAGAGAAAAAAGAGAAGTAGCAAACATATATTATAAGCTTTAAAAAAGGTTTCATACTGGAGTTCTCGCTAGTGATAATAGTTGATGAAGAAATAAAAACTGAGGTAGGACGCGCAGATGTGCGATACTTTCTAACAAAACACATACCTCAAGTTTCAATATTATGGGCTTATATACCTTACCTGGCGCAAAATTATAATTGAAATTAGAACCTGTAGTAGTCGGAAGATTTTGAGCTTCGAATGTGACACAGACATTACTGATATGTATGTATGCGCATCATATCAACTTTGGCGTTGTGAATGCTTGTTATTTCAAGCGGGAGGACGTGGATTCAGTCCCAGCGCACTATTGGTTTACGCGGCAAAAACCTGCAATGACAATATCTAAGCTCCTAAAAAATATTCCGGCAAGTCTTTTTAATCCAACATCGGATAGTTTTGATCCAAGAAAAACTGAAATTTGCATTTCAAATATTTTTACGTATTCTGCACCATGTACAAGGTTTTCTTACGTCAGTCTGAATGTGACAAAATGGACTATTGCGTAGGCGTGGGATGAATAAGTGGACGATAATTGGAAAACGAATCGTATTTCTTTTACAGTTTCTAGTAAATCTTGGTACGAATATGTGTAAAGCATACTCATAACGATTTTGTGCGTATTTTGACCACTATTACCGTCTGCTATAATCTTCAGAGAGTCAATAGTCGACAGACCGCTATTTGTTAGATGATGAAAAATGACAGATTCCATTTGGGTGACTCGTTTCTTGGACTTATGTTCTACCCACACATTTAAGTACATCTTCCTCTTTCTCTGAGAATATCAGGAAATGCCCTCGCAAGTACAGATATACAGCAACAGCAAATAGTAAGGAGATTGATATTGTAATTTCGGTGCAACATAATTTTTCTCAAAATCAAAGCTTAGGGGTATTTCTTTACCACCTTCCTTTCTTCCACATTCCTAACAAGCCTTTGCTTCCCTTTATCAAGTAAAAGGAATAGCAAAGCTTGTTAGTTATAGGATATATCGAGTGTTATAACATAATTTCGTTATTTCGTTTAACACAAGTAACACAGGGTCATAGTTTTTTATGTTTCATAAGAATATAACGTACTCTACTGCAATATTGTTTGTGGGCATAAGAGAGTTCGCAGTAGTACACTTTGATTTTTTTTTATTAAGGTAATAACAAATCCTTCTTTTAGTGGATATTTTAATCACATGTAGAGTCCATAAAACTAACAACAGCAGCAACATTGTATCATTTTGTTCAAACATGGATATAACATGGAGTGAATCATGTGTTGAAATATCAGAATTAGAAATTAAAGGGAATCTCACTTATGTTAGTATCTTCATGTTAGGCAGCATAGCTTCGTAACATGTGAAGCACAAAGTAGTACGTTACCGTATATAATTAAAAAAAGTATTTCACTGACGTTGTAATACACAATAAAATCAAGCTGTATAACATATGTTTTGGATAAAGCGATAAATTACTTCAATCACGAACACAAAGATAGATATAACGTTACCGGATAACAGAAGGTGAAAGGATAATTGAATATCACTGAGAGATATGACTTTGTTAATTGGACAACCTTTAGTACATAAAGTGCTTAGTTCTACTTGCGTCATTTGATCAGAATACAATTTGGCAACTAGCCCTGCATCTCTCATTCTTTGTATATGCAAATTGAAACTAGGAATGTATGGTGATCCTTTGGGAAATGCAATTGAACGAGCCAAAGTTCCTAGTGATTGCTGCAATATATGAAAGTATTCTTCACATGATGGACATGGACGTAACTTCTTTGAATAATACCGTAAGATTGGTCCTGTGGCAATCACAGCTAATGGCTTGCTTTCCAATACCATTTTAAACATTGCATCGTAATCTCCATCTAGTTTATATCTTTCGTACAAAGGCCATGTAAGCGAATTTGATCTATCCTGAAGCAAGCTCCTGAAAAATGTATTTCCTGTAGGAGTATATTCGGATGATACAAACGCTTTTAAAGAGTTCATAGCTGGGTAATACATGGGCTTTGACAACACACTAACTATCGAGCCAGTATAGACAGTAGCAAAGATAAGAGTACAATATGTCCAAATGAAGAAAAATATTCTTGAGGAATCTGTTATTGGTTGTACTATGGATTGTTGAAATAAAACAGAAAACATTCTGAAGAACAAAGATATCATCGAATATCGTCCATTGTTGATTGACGGAGATGTTTGCAGTACTTTACTCACTATTGTCACGACCAAATATATTGCCGCAATGAAGATAAACACATTCAACTTATATATTGTCAGAAGAGAAATCCATGGAGGGATTCTTTTACCTTTCGGAACTAAAATCACACATGATTCAATATCACAATACTCTGCATAATCTACAACTTTTGATCTATGATAGTTGACAAGTACAGCTGCGTACGCAAGATCGACTGATTTTCTCTGAAGATCTCCTATAACACCTGTCCAACTACCATTCAGTTGTTCTTTTCCAAAATTCCTCCAGTTGTTGACTTTCTCAAACTTCACTGAATAATTCATGATGTCGCTTAGCGTATCCAAAAGTTTGAAAACGTACCCGTTCTTTACATAGTCATTTGAAGTTTCATTTAAGTGAAAAAGAGGCATACTTGACACCAAAAGTGTGCTCACACGAAGAGTATGCCCATTAAGATGTTTCAGTTTTGTTGACAGGAACGCTTCACGAAATATATCTTTGGATTTCGATAGTGTCTCCAAAGTTACATTTCGAATATTGGCCAGACTAATATGACGATTGTAAAATATTATTGACGTATGATTCGTTATATTGACAGATTTCGTGGTACTACTCTTATCTTTTTGATTGAGCAAAATGTTCAATACTGCAAACCGTAAAACGTTTTTCGTGTGAAGTACCTGAATAAGGTGATTTAATCTGTCTTCGTTAACTTGAAATGATTGTACCATGTATATGACTATGAATCGTAACCTATTGTTCCAGTATAGACCAGATAATGTATCCTCTATTTCAAGTCTATAGTATTCATGATTAAGTAAAATAAGAACTATGTCGTCTTCTGAGGAATTGTTAACCTCCATTAAAGGGTTGTTTGACTTAGAACTGATCAGATGTGATCTCCTCCATCAACAACAGAAATAAGGTTGGCTTCTGGGAACTCCACAAGAAGTAAGTTAGCTATTGCGGTGGATATTTGTTGAAAGTATGGACAATCAGTGTACCTCTCTAGTTGCTGGACATAGGCTCTTGTCAAATAATTTGAACATGTGGACAATGAAAGGTAAATAAACGTAAGTAACATCACTTGGGTCATTTTTGTCAAACTGATATATTCTGGTTGAAAGGCGACTAAGAAAATTTGTGCAAGTTTCACTGTTGTTTTTTCCCAATCTGAAATGAGAGAGAATAATGAAAATTCCTATGATGTTATTTTCACTGCTAGTAAATCATCTGAAACTAGAATATTATACTACAGTATTTTCACACAAAGTTGTAGTTCAGATGTACTTCATCAAAATAATAAATGTGATGCAAATCAATTGTGTGTAGAAATTTATACAATTAAAAAAACAAGTTTCGTCCTCGTAATACCAAGAGCCTATGTTACAAATTCAAACTTAGAAATGCCAGGGTGCGCGTGGAGGAATGCATGACTGGTCTCTGCAATCAATACGTATTATTTGGTTACGTAAGCCCGTCATGACCATTATGTTTGCACTTTCTAGAATAGGAAAGGTATTTAGAGCTTTAGGCATCTATGGCTGAGAACAAAACAGCAGGTTTTTCTTACCCAATACTCGCAAGAGTATGTTTACTTGAGAGTGAAAGTATACTGCTTATATCTTCAAACTAAGTATACAAATTCCTGGATATTATAAGACTGGAGTTATTCTTTCATAAGAGACTCTTTGATGTTATGATGTATATTCAGTAAAATGAGATTCATAGCAAGTAGAAAATAGATCTTGTCTGTTTTATTGAACTCACACAGTCATACAACTCTGTAGTAATACAACCTGTATATATTCTTAGCACGATATACGGAAGGTTAATTTCATGTCTATGCCGTATGGTTCTTCATTATCTCTATGTTTCGTGTAAAAAATATCGTACTTTGAAGTTCCGTTAATCAGGCAGTGTCTACGAGTCTAGGTTAAAACGTAAAGTCTATAGATAATAGCAAGAGACAACGGATCGATAAAATATCCGGTCTTCACCCTCGTAACTGTAACTCACAATTTCTTCTTTTGCGGTGCAAGGTAAAGCTTTTCCTAACTTGATAATTACTATAGGTATTTAAAAGGCCTGTTTTTGTAAGTACGTATGAATGTTTTACGTAACAGAAGGATATGTCATATTATATTAATCTGCAATCGGAACGTTTCCATGTGTGATGGCAAAATTTGAAAACATCTTTACAATCCCTTATTAAAAACAGTTTAGCTTTAAAGATACTTAGGTCTATCATTTAAATTCCAATTCTTGTAATAATAGTATGATACTTCCTATATTATCAATACTATTATGTGTGTGTACAAGAATAGAAGCAATTATTAGCCCTAAGAAGTATAGGAGTTTGTTCTTAGATTATTTTTAAACAGATACAAGTTCTGATGTACTGTAATGAACGGGTGCGACATAATGTGTTCATGCTCTATTAAGGCAATTGCAACAAGTCCATTCATATAACGTTATATATCGAATCTGTAAACACCGAAAGCTGAAACCATAAGGAGGTATTAGATCTGCTTCTCTCAGTGAAGACTAAAATTGAAAGTCACTTATTGTCTGCGAGAATCTGCTCATCTAGATTATACCTTTAACATCTTATTAGAATGAATGGTTCTAGTAAATTTAGAAATTTGCTACAGAAAAGCGTACATAAAGCTACTGAAAGCAATTATTATAATTATTATGCAAACCTACATAAGTTACAATAAACTACATACGTTTACAGCCACAGTTGATTTGATAATATGACACAACCACTAATAATAAGCGGTGGAATTCTTTTGTATTAAAGTATCAGCAAGGACTCAAGCATAAACAACATCCAGATAATATAAGTAAATTAAGAAGCCAATGCAATTTTATTCTATTAAATTTCATTACTGTATAAAATGGGTATATCTTACCTTTAGCGATATCGAATATGCACATGCAGTTCTCTTCGTTCAGATATTAGCTTCGAATACTCTGCAAATCATGTATCCATTTTAGCAATTTCACCAATTTTTCTTAAAATGCTTCTCTTTGAGCAGTCCATTAGAACCCATTAACGTGAAAGAAGCGATGCAAGCATAATGGCTTATTGCTTCCTATTTGCAGCTTTTCCCTACTAAAAGGAAAACATTGTTCCCTAGTTGTAAACAATTATGGATGTACAAGCTCTACCTCCAACACGGAATTTTGTTTACGAAATAATGATGTTGAACAGAATAGTGTCTTTGGGTGTTATATGTCTGGGCGCCTGGCCTGTCATACAAATTTCAGTTTGATAAGATCAGCATACACGTATTTCCACTCAGGCACTATACTTTACTATTCTCTCGAACTTTATATCAACTTATCTCAAAAGAACGCGTCTGGTTCGTAGGTGAGAAATAAACCATAAATGAAACGAATCCATTGACATTCCATTCCGTTTTCTCGAATTTGTGATTAGTTTCGAATCCTTTTCTACGAAAGGAATGCGTGCAGCACAATTTCGTACAAAAATCACAACTTACTGGATTACGTTCAAGGAAATTATCGTATATTGTGGAGTCTAGATGTATCTTAGCTGTACATTTTTTCACTCAACGTACGAAAAATTTTAATCTACTTAAAAGTAGGTTACTGGTCTCTGTTTTACTACTCTCCAAATAATTATTTCTGTTGCCAAGGATTTTCATACAAAGTTATATACCGTAAACCTGGAAGAATGTAAATATTTATTGATTGAAAGAAAATCAAGAGAAAATAGCACTGTTTTGTTGTTTAAAATGCTAATGTCATTTTATTCTTCTAATTTTCCAAGAATGATATTCTAAACTTTGTCCTTCGTCTCTAACTGCTGCAATAACAACAGTTGCTACAACCTCCACTGCCTTGTCAGATATTAGTGGTATTGGCGTGTTGTCGCAGTTGCACAGTGGATGGCAGGTCATGTCACGAGATCACCTACATTTGTTTTCGTTCTTATTTCTAGATATTTTGTGAGCAACACGGAATATGTTTAGAGGGAGAATATTTAAGCTAATAATGTTTGAATTATAAAGAAACGTGTATTATGTAATGAGTAGGTCGTTTATTTGCACAGCCAGATAAATATGTTGTGAGCTGCTATATGACCTGGCCATCTACGTTACTTCAACTCAGATCGTCATACAGTATTTTGTATGAACTGTTTGGCTCGTGTTGAGCCAGGTTTGCCACGCTTGGTACAGTTGTACCCAATTCAGTCCTTTTTGTCATTCATCGGCCCGTTGATACCATTTTCAGGCCCTTTCGTAATTTGACGTGGAACCCTAAGTTATTGTAGTATTCATAAAAAATAATTGTACCTTCAAGTACTTCCATTGTACTGATTGAACCAACAAATATCTTCGATTGTATCTTCACCGATACCGGGAAATTCCCGGGCAAAGTTCAAACTTGACCTATCACCCCAAGTGATTTCATAAAAATATTTGTATCTTCAAGTACTTCCATTGTACGGATTAAACGAACATAAATCTTCGATTGTACCTTCACCAATATAAGGGAATGTCCGGTCAAAATTTGGTTCGCAGCGTGACGTAGCACCCCCAACTCATTATATGTACTTTCGATTAAAAAAATGTACATTATGGTACATCGTTTGGATCAATTGAACCAACCAAAATTTTTGCATTTTACCTTGAGGGTTACGAGGGAGTCTCCGGTCAACTTTCGGTTGTCTAGTTGACGGTGCAGTCCAAGTGATAGTACAATTGATGAAAGCAATTGTGCCTTATGTTACGTCGTTTATACCGATTGAAGCAACAACGTTTTTGGATTGTACCCTCACACACTTACCGAGAAATCCCTGGTCATAATTTAGGGTGCAAACTTGATAAAGTAATTGTACAATTGATAAAAATTATTGTACTTTAAATTATGTTGATTGTACCGGTTGAACTACAATATTGGATTGTATGATTGGGGTATCCCCAGTTAAATTTCGAGGTGCTATATTGACGTAGCAGCCCAAATGATTACATAATTGGTAAGACAATTTACCTTAAAGTACGTGAATTTAGCGATTGAACCAACACAGATTTGGATGTGGTATGGGTGAAAGAGACATTTTTCACCTCAGCTGATATACTCTCCCATTAAATGCTTAATAACAACTACGTAACTCATTACTACTAACAATGTAATGAATGCTTGCAAAGCTAAACATTCGTAGTTGGCAACGCCTAAAATCCTAAAATTGGTACCCAACTTAAGCAGGGAATATTACCCTAATAGTAAGACATACCTAGGATATTCAATGGACATTCTATTAACATCGCGATGTCTATGTGAACCCCGAGAAGTCCCCGTTTATTCTGTGCCATTAGCGTATCTCTCTAAAGCATAATTCTAAAGGTCTTATGGCAGTCCAGATTTTTTTTCTGAATGCTGCCTGTCGGAAGCATTTGGCGAATTATAGAAATTGTAGCCTACTGTATTCTAACCACTAAGGTTGCGCATGTTCACTCGAGGAACACACAGAAGTATACTATAATATCGCCCCCGCAACAACAGAACATGTTCAAAAACATCGGTTTCCTTTGTAAATGCTCTCCGAGCTAACCCTATATTTGCAATCGAAAACTGATTCAGATTTTATAATTATTTTTCGTGTGAAAATGGTGTGGGTGTTTTGTTGTTTAATTTACTTCCGAAATCGTTAATATTTATCTTAACGCTTCATTATTTTCCTCTAGAAATTTCGATTGTGGTTTACCTTCAAAGTCAGCTTGTATCAAAATTAAAGCAAAAGTTTTAGCTATAAACACACCCTTGTCGACACCTTTTGTTTGTAAGTAAATGATTGTAAATATAACTGCTTTTTCCTGTCCTTATTTTTTTAATGTTTAATGCTGAGTCAAGTATCTCAATCGAAATTCATTACATAATGTGCGTTAGTGTGTGCTAGTCGCGTCTCGTACGCAATGGACTTATTTTCTAATAATGGAATGACGTTGAGGAAAACAGGACATGAAGATATTTCCTGTTTGTGTTACTGGAGTTGGAGGAGGTTAGACTACGACTACTAAAAAGCGAATTTCGCAATTGAGTACAAATAATAACTTGAGTGTTTTCCTTCTCTTTTTTTTAATAATTCCGTCTAAAATCCCCATACGATATCTGACATTAGGAGTGGATACTGTATGTTTAATAACTTGGGGTGCTACGTCAAGATAGCACCACAGAATTTCACCGGGAACTTCTCGGTTTCGGTGAGGGTACAAACGATGATATTTGTTGGTACAATGGAAGTACTTGAAGGTATAATAATTTTTATGATTAGTACAATCACTTGGGGGGGGCACGTCAAGCTAGCACCCAAACTTTGACCGGCAATTTCCCGGTATCGGTGAGGGTACAATCGAAGACTTTTCTTGGTTGAATGGAAGTACTTCAAGGTACAACTATTTTTATGAATTGTACAATCACTTGGGATGCCAACTTGACATACGCCATCATTATCATACTCTTGAGGTGACTTGCTTATTAAAAGTCACAAATCAGCCTTCTTCAAGCTCTACTCTAACACAGGATCATGCTTAGCGGCGGTTGGAAACCACTGCTGTATAGACTCCTCCGTAAGATGTAGGTGATAGAAAAAAATGTGTGTACGTTGAAACACAGAGAATTTTTACACTCACCTAGCCCTACAACGCACGACTATGGATGGAAACGCTGCGAGGACAGATCGCAAAGGATTTTACTCATGGACGTGTAAAGTTAAGTTTTGCTAGTGGAATTTAATTCTGTATAGACAAATGCTGATGAGCTGAACGACAGTTATGAGGCCAATACCTCCAGAAGAGTGCGTGGTTAGTCTTGAAGAGTTAAATTGTCAAAGCATCAAGGTTGTCATAGCATTTGGATAACTATAAATTCCCGTACTTTAATACACTCGTTCTATTGAAATACCGCACAAATAATGACTTAACTGGAATTTTGTAGAAGATAAGCGTAGTGGGAATTATCAGATGAGTTATTATACCACGCGATAATTCGAGATAAGCATCATCGTACCGGTAAGTCAAGGATTCATTTAGCTTTTTTCAGTTTGAAGTAAAGTAGATCCACCCAACGCTTGTTCATCGTCATACAGAGGACGAAAAACATTTTTATGATAGTGGTGGAATTTAACAGCAGCAGTCTATTTTCCATAGAGAACTAGAGAAGACGTATCATAAAATAAAATTACCAGTTTATTTTCATTTATTCGTTATTTCGAGTGCTGTGACTATAGAAACACCGAGTGACAGTCGAATTATTACAGTAACGTTTTCATAGAACAATCTATATTCGTTTGCAGGGTCTAAGATAAAATTTATCGCTTTCTGCGAATATCTTATGACTTTTGCTGTGGCTATAAACATGTCTAACCAAGAATATATGCTTTGTAAATGTGATATCTACAAAAAAGTTATTACGTATAGTGATGTATTAATTTCGATAAAGTCTAATAGTTTAATGTGCTGTGGCTATGAGTAGGTCCAGCGACTCAGTAAAGTAGACAGGAACTATCAGACGTCAGACAAATTTCTTTAATCGAACTCAAAAACTATTTTAAAAGGAACTCTGCACATTTCTTATTATATTTTGATAATATACAATCATAAACCTCTACATTATTTTCTAATATTCTATGAATATTCAGGACAATATCTAAGGATATATTAAGTTCGATAGAAATGGACAATCCAGAGATAGATAAAAATATTTCCTCAATAAGGGAATACATTTTGTGTATGTTACACTCAGTTCAATGCGATAGATTTTATTCAACGTAATATGTATAATACAATTTTCAGTCACTATGGTATTCAGTATTCAGTATGCCATCGTGTAGTAGTAGTAGGGTACATATCTTCACATGTCTTGTTGGTATTTACCGCAGGTATCAAGAGTACTCTACGCTTTATTTGAGCTATATACAAGCATATATTTTAATAACTTACTGTGGTATATTAACCTAGCTACTGTGAACATTTTCTTGTGTTGTAAGGTAAATCTTGATATTGTTGCACACCATAAAAGTAGGTTGAATGCCTTTTGAGTTTTTCAATATTCAGTGAAATTTGTTTGTAAAAAAGATTTGACAAAGACTGTTTATTATCCAACATCGTGGTGTGTAGTCACCAAAAGGACTGTTTACTTTAACGATCATTATAGATACATACGAAAAGATTTTCTATCATCAGTATTGAACTTCATCATTTTATTTTAAATGGTATTTTTGCGTCTTTAGTGGAGTGCAACGAATTATTTTTAAGAATTTATAATAGAAATCATGATTTAACTTTAATTTGTACATTTTATGTTAAACAACATGGGTGTTTTCATTAGTGAGTACTTATCTAACAATCGATATATTCTCCATTTGTGACATCCTCAGCGAGAAAACGAGAAATTTAACACTTTGTACTTTCTTGCCCATTCCGATGTCTCCACCTTATTGGCGGTTTGACTGCGTAGTCTACCAGTAGCTACGGTCTTACACACACCCCTTATAAGGATCGATGAAGGTTTAAAATAATGAATGTTGTATAAGCTCATGATTGAAAGAAAGAATGAGCGAAGATAATATTAAAATAATTAATATACACCGTTGTTGCTCTAAGTAAATGCAATTAGTTACATCCATGGGTTAGGCAACTGAATTAACAAACAATCCAGTGTTTGTATTACGTATGCAGAATACTCTGAGATTTTAGGACTAACTTGTCATAAATCAAATACATGAACAACAGATACTTACGGGAATAACATAAAGAATGAGTAAATTACGAGACTATTGAATTAATTGTTGCTTTGGTGGTTTTTATTCATCTCGTGAATTTCGTTAACACTTTTATAATACATATTCCCTTCATAGATACAGAGATAAAACCACAAGTGAAAATAAGTTAAAGATTGAGTGAAAGGTTCAATTAAACCAAGAGTCGTTAAATATGATTAATAAATATTTTATATTTTTCTAGTTATCTTTTTATTATTCAAACGTAATTTCCGTCTGTACATATAGGTTGCTTGTACATGCGCATAGTAATACGTATCGGTATATCTTGCATACAAACTAGAATTACAAATCCAAGAACAGTTCTCGAAATTTCTAAGTATGGTCAGGAAAGCATTAAATAAATATTAATTCATGTTACCTACTTTTATTTCAAGTCGTTCCCTCAAGAGTCAAAGATCAAACAACAGTTGTGAATTCTCAAGCACATTAATAATTTTGTTTTACAATCTAAGATATATTTCAATAAAAAGCAAAGAAACAATGGCTCACTACACTCAAACGCCATAATTGCACCATGCTCTCTTATACGTAATCTATAAGAATCAAATTTGACTGTGTTTATTCGTACAGCTATACTGATATATTCCAATTATATTTCTTCCTGATCTACAATTACACTTGTATATTGTTTTACATTAAAATTACACGTTCTCAAGACAAATAACAACTCGTGAAAATGAATCTAACAATACACATAAGATGAAGAATACTTTCCTTTTTCTTACTGTGCTGTTATTACAGGTGACAATTTTTACAGTTCATTTTAATTCTTTGGGGCTGTTATGTTGTTTTTTCGTCTATGATGTCTCTTTATTGGGGAACTTTTAATATTTTAATAGATCAGAAACTGGATAATATGTAAGAGTTTTAAAGCAGAGCAAATTTGGAGAAAAACTTTCGTTTCAATAGAAAGAGATTTTCCATGAAATAGTCTCCTTGCTTCGCAGACAAGATTCATTCACATATTCGCAGATTCACTCACAACTTCATACATGACATTAGATTTGAACTATATGAGTGTAACAAAGATTTCGCTTTGTATATGGTATGTACAATAATACGTAAACAGATAATATAATGTAGTATGATAGACAAAAATAAAATATGTACAATAATACGCATATTTCAAAAGATAAAGATACATCCAGATTAGATATGTCCAAGTAAGCAATTTCCTAATATTGTTTTCAAACGTAAAGAAGCGAAGATTCCTTTAAGTGAATATACAAATTAGAAGTTAGCAAAATACGTTTTGTATCTCTGTATAATTTTACTTTCCAATTAAACATCGTTTTCTAGAAATCA